>PVKE010014061.1:0-35533 GCA_004027555.1 Craseonycteris thonglongyai | reverse complement strand
GCAACTCCAAATTGAAAGAATCTAATTTTTCCATGGTGTCAGCAAGAAAACCCAAATCCACCAGCCAGCAAGAGTCTGTTAGTTCATCATCATTTTCATTTTTATCATGTATAAATGTTTTTATTTCTTCAATGAAGTTCACAAATCTTGTAAGAACTTTACCTTTACTGAGCCAACGTACTTCAGTATGCAGGATGAGCTCGTGTTCTTTATCTTCAGTATCTTCTAACAGGGCCTTGAAAAGTCGGTGTTACAATGGAGCTGCTCGAATAGAGTTAATTATCTTTGTGACTATTTTCATAACATGTTCAAAGGGCAGTATTTTACAACACAAAGCTTCCTGATGGATAATACAGTGGTAGGACATAAAGTTTGAAAATGATTCATCTTTTCTGCAAAGGGCAATCAATCCTTTGTTTTGACCAACCATTGCTGGTGCCCCATTGGTAGTTATCGCAGACAACTTATGCAAAGGCATGTTTATCGACCTGGCGTATGTTCTGAAAATTTTATAAATATCCTCACTTCTCGTCTGTCCTTTCATTGGTAATATTTGCAACAGCTCCTCTTTTACTGTGAAGTTACTAAATGCCATTCTCACCATAACTGCCAACTGTGCGGTATCTGATATATCTGTTGACTCGTCAAATTGCAGAGAGAAGCAGTCACATATTTCCAAGTCAGTCTGTAACTGAGTTTGCAAGTCTTTTGAAATTGCGTGTATTCTTCTTGTGACTGTGTTATCTGACAACTGTAGGTCTTGTATCGCCGACATAATCTCACGCTTGTTAGAATATTCCTCAAACAAACAATCGGCAGCAGTCGGAAATGCTTCTTTTAACAATTCACCATCCTGGAAAGGTTTTTTTCTTCTTTGCAAGCATGTGAGAAATTTTGAAAGAAGCAACCGTTGCCTTTTTAGATTTTTCCACATGTCTAGTGAAAACAGTCTGTTGAGTAGTTCTACTTCATTTTAGTTGATTTATTTTTTTCTATCTTACTTCAGATTTAAGTGGATAATTCGTATCAAAAGTGGCATGACTTGTCTGAAAGTGACGTTCAACATTATGTTTTTTCGGCACTGCAATACTACTGCCACACAACAGGCAAACGCGTTTATCTTTTAAATTAATGAAACAATATGATTCCTCCCAGTCTGTGTTAAAATTATAGGTTCATTTTCTCTTATTTGGTCCACTCATTTTAGGACTAAAAAAATAAAAATAAAAATAGTTATAGAACTACAATATATCAAACTGCCACCATAATAATAGATTACCTACCTCACTTTTAGTTCATTTAAAATTGAATATGTCAAAACACTGTGATCCTAGCTAACTGTCACGACCTGATCAGTCCAGCAACCGCAATCCAAATGGCAACTTGGCGTCTCCCGGTTGGGGGGAGGAGAGTTTAAAGAGCGCAGCGGCTCAACAAGACGCGACACGTACAAAGGCGACAGCTAGGGAAAGACTTATACATACGGTATCGCAAACATACCAACGAATATAATAAACCTGTGTAGATACTCAAACAATATTTTAAAATTCTAACAAATGTATAAAAATAAAGTATAGTTTCACTTAGTGTTTATGAAGAACTTCCGATGCAGTCAAATAATGGCGGCGCACACAAATCGGGCCACGGACGCCATGGCGCCCGCGGGCACGGAGTTGGGAATCCCTGCCCTAGAGACAGGAGGCAAGGTCTGAGTCTGGCTTGGCTGATGGATGGTTGTGTGACCTTCCGCAATCACTACCTTTTGTTGATTAAAAAAAAATTAACATATAATTATGTATAACATTATATTAGTTTCAGATATATAAGATAGTGAGTCAATATCTGTATATATAGTGAAATTATCACCACAGTAAGTGTAGTTCCCATCCATCACCATATATTACATTTTTTAAAATTCTTATGATGAGAACATTTAAGATCTGCAAATTCAGTATTATTAGACACAGTTACCAGACTCAAACCCTTTGTTTTTTTTTAATTTTTTTAAAGATTTATTTTTATTATTTTTGACAGAGAGAGAGATACAGAGACAGAGAGAAGGGGGAGGGCCCAGAACAGTCTCCATAGTTGTACATCATTTGTTTTTCCACATAGTTTCATTCCACAGGTGGGAGTGGGGCTGCACAGGGCAGGAACTGGGCCGGGGTCTCACCCGGGTGAGAAATGAACTGGGGGCACTCCCCAGTTCAGCATATGGGTCCACATGGCCCGGGGCTGGGATTCGATCCGCAGTCTCTGGGCTGCAAAGTGAGCACTTAACTCACTGAGCCATCCGGCATCCCACAAACCCTTTGTTTTTGAGCCTTGGTTTCATTCATCTGTAAAACTTCCCCCTAACACTGACATTCTAAGTCAGATCCATCTCTAGCTATCTCTTTGTTTACCAAATGTACTGTTACCTGTAGCGATTAACCCGAAACCAGTTGGATTTCATTTACAAGGTGCCTCCTTGACAAATTTTTGGTGAGAGAATTTTTAGGGCGGACAAAGATTAAAAGAAGCCAATTGGTTCACAAAAATGTATTCTTTACCCACTGCCCAAAATAGTTAGTGAGTGTTGACAGAATGTTAGCCTATACTATGTTATCTATTGTTTATTCCCATACAACATTATTTTTACTCACTTTAAGAAGAATATTCGTAGCTATGAAATGATATCTAATTCTCTCTAAATCAACTTATTCCCTCAGCCTCTTTACCATTAGAAGATATCACTAGGGAAAGTGGACTTCAGAAAACAGAATCAAATTTCTGGCCTTTGTCATGCAAAATAGATATTTTCATTGTAAGAAGTGTGCTTTTTGAGATAAATTAAGGTTTTCATGATCAAACAGGCTAAAATCCCTAAGGGCTAAGCATAAAATATATCTGTAACAGCATATTTTCAAACTCCTTGGCTTTAGAACTCCTTTATGCTCATAAAAATTATTGAAGACCCCAGGTTTTTTTAGTGGGGTAGGTTATATAATTATTTAAAAAAAAACTTAGTTTATTGGAAACTAAAACTGATAAATTTAAAATATAAAATTGCAACAGAAGATAACAATATATACTTTCTTCTTTTAAAATATATGTAAGTAAGCATAAGAGCAACTCTGGAATTCTAAAATAATAATTTCTTGGACAATAAAGAAATTGCAGAGATTGTAGCAGATATAAATGAAGGTAGCTTGTAAAAGTTGGGTAGAAGCCCTGAAAAAAAATTAAAAGGAAGGTAATCTCTGAAACTACACGTGTTCATACCCTAAACCTACAACCTTGGAAAATTCTAGAAAACTCAAGAATACAAAGCATATATTATTCATTTAGCTATCAGAGCAATGACATCATATGTCATGTGGTCTCTAGGAGAATTTACTATACACTCATGAGAAAATGAGAGTGAAGAAGGCAAATATTATCTTTATATTATTATAAAAATAGTTGGACTTCACGGAGCTCCTGAGAGCCTCCAAAACCCCTGGAGGTTCCGGGGCTGTACTTTGAGAACTGCTGACTTGTATGTAAGGGTGAATCTATATCCCAATTTGCCTAGACTAGTCCTAGTTTATGCTTGTTGTCCTTGTTAATATAATTATTACAGGTACTCCTCTTTACTCTTAATATTTTGGCTATTAAAAAAAACTATATAGACACTATAAGCAACAGGATTATTTGTAGGCAGTTTTTCTTCACAGATCTTGAGAAGAACTGAGTCTACACTGAATCCCTAATGTGTTTTCCCTAAGGAGTAAAAGCAATGGCCAAATCTGGGTTAAGGAGAGATAATAAAAAAGGCATATTGTTACATAGGTAGAGAGTTTCATTTTGGGATGATGAAAAAGTTGTGGAGATGGATGGAGGTGATGGTTGTACAACATTGTGACTGTCATTAATGCCACTAAACTATACACTTAAAGATGGTTAAAATGGTGTTTAATGTTATGTTTTTACCATGATAAAAACTGCACAGGGGATGCCGGGATAGCTCAGCGATTGGGGGCTTGCCTCTCAATCACAAGGCCCACAGTTCGGTTCCCGCCCCACACGGCCCCACATATACCTGTGTGGCATGAAACTGTCACAACTAATGATGTACAACTAAGGAGACTGCTCTGCACTCTTCTCTCTCTCTCTCTCTCTCTCTCTCTCTCTCTCTCTCTCTCTCCTCCATCTCCCTCTCCCTCTCCCCTTCTCTCAAACAATAAAAAAATAAGAAAGACTAAAGAAAAGGTCTGATGAATGCTTTTGGATACATTTTTATTTTTATTTTTTTTACCTTAAAAATAAAAACCCAAAAAGAAAATCTCCTACTGGGAATTTCTGAGGGAGCATGTATCCACTAATGTCTCCACTAGGATGTCTTCAAATCACGAGAGAGACCAAGTCTCGGCATGAACCAAGTGCTGAAGAGATGGAAAGAAACTAGATCCTTAATAACTTGAGCCACTGGGTTCTACTTCTGAACTCCAAATTTCCTTGTTTAAACCAGTACAACTTGGGTTTTACTTGTAGTTCAAAACATCTCAATTGAGACCTGATCCTGAAGGATTTTGAGAGAATGGTGATGAAATAAAGGCAATCGATGTATAATATTAATGCTACTCATCTGGCATTTGTGAAGCAATGTTCAAAACAGATTGGCAGAGAGAAGAATGAAGCAAGAATACCAGTCCTAGGAAAATTACAATGATCCACAGATAGTGTAATGGGAGCCAGGACTAGGGAATATGAAGAATAGGTGAGAGGTAAGAGGCATTTTGGAAATTTGACAGGACTTGGTACCTGAAGGAGAAACAGGTATCAAACACTACAAAATTTTCGGAACTGTGAGAATGGTGAAGTCTTTGATAGACTACAGGAGAGGAGAAGGAGAACTAGTTAACAGTGGAGATGATGATGGTTTGGCTTGGGACATAAGAGTTTGAGGTGATGCCCGAGGCGAGCTTCCCATGCACGGGTCCCCGGCTGGGTTCCTGCCCTGCACAGCCCCCGCCCACCTGTGTGGAATGAAACCACTTTAAAGACTGATGACATGCAACTATGAAGACTGCTCTGGACCTTCCCCCTTCTTCTTTCTTCCTCTGTCTCTGTCAAGAACAATAATAATAAAAAAAAAAGAATTTGAGGTGGAAGCAGAAAAATAATGCAGTTAAACACACTTATGGGGAATCAGTTATGTGTCAGATATCAAAGATAGTGAGAAGGATGAGACCTAGTCTGTTTTTTGTGGGACATTCACAGCCCAGAAGGGAGGTGGTGGCAAACAAATGAATTGCAGATAAGAAGCGCAAGGTTCAGTGGTAACACAGGGGCAGGATCCAGGGAACATTTACCAATGCTCTTACAGAGATCAGATGGGAGCTTGTGAAAAGTCCAAACTGTCACAACACACAGAGGCGCCATTTACAGAGTGGTGATAGGTACAACCATACAGACGATGAGACGCAACAAGATGCAGAGAGAGTGGCACAGAGCAAAAGGGAAGGTAGATCTGGGTTGGTGACCTGTTTCTTCACGTACTGGCTGAACTTGGACCCACTGAGTTGGCCTAGTTATTTGGACACAGGAAGCTTTAGTTTCCTTCCTTGCAAAGGGGAATAATAAGAGTGGCCATTTCCTTGTTTTGTTGCAAAAATTAAATGATATAAGTCACATGAAGTACTTTGCACTGTATGTAGAACTTAATAATTATGAAATGTTAACTTTACTTTCTTCATTATTATTATGATATGTAGTGTTTCTTTGCTACACGATAAACTGCCTCAGTGCAACCTTTCATTTACTCACAAATCTGCAATGTGGTCAGGGGTTGGTTAACTCATCTCTCTTCCATTCAGTTCCGGCTGGAATGGCTGGAAAGGGGCTGGAGGATTGACTTTCAAAATGGCACACTGCCATGGTGGGCAAGTTGGTGCTAGATTGGTATGGGCGCTCCGCTGTGGGCCTCAGTTCCTCTTCAGGCAGGGGCCTCCAGGAGGCTGTTCTGTCTTCTTCACAGCATGATGGCTGAGTACTCTGGAGACAGGAAGTGGAAGCTGCCAAATTCTTAAGGTCAAGCACCAGCATTGCTTCGGCCATATTCTGTTGGTCAAGTAGTTACGAGCCCACCCAGATACAAGCAGGAGGACATAGATCCCATCTCTCAGTAAGGAGGATTTGTAGCTGTCTTTCATCAGCCATGTAATAGAATCAAAAGGACAGCTTAAGGAAGCCTCCTATCAGAAAGCAAGGTTGAAGATATATTCCCTTGAAAAAAGCGTTTGATGGAAGCATTAAAAAGCAAAGCCTTTATAACATTCATTTTAAAAGAACTCATCTATAACATTTCTATTAATAAAGCTCAGATTTAATCAAAAGTTGAGACAGATGACTACTCTTTTAAGTTTAACACAAGAGCTAAGAGTTCTGAAGAACAACTTCAAATTAGAGAACCAGAGAACGTTAGATCTGAGAGGAGCTTAGAGACCTAATCAGGCCTTTGTGTTTGTGTGGGTTGCAGAACACATACAGGGGTGGCAAACCTTTTGGCGATTGAGTGCCAAAGTTTATGAAATAAGAGCATACTCCCTCAACTCGCGTGCCAACCCATTGAGTGAGATAGAGGTATTGATTATTTTTATGTCTATAAGAGCATAAACAATAATTTTTTAAATGGTATTCACAGCTCCATGTGCTGAAATAATTGCTCCGCGTGCCACTTTGGGCACATGTGCCATAGGTTCTCCACCCCCGCACTGTGAGGAGAATGGTGGGTTCGAGACTCCACAGCTGGAGTAGGGGCAGTATGTTCAGTCACAGGCATTAGCATAACGGTCATTCTCAGGTTATTCTCTCATGCTTGTTTTGGCATGAGGGGGAAATAAGTGAGAAGTATTTCCTCCAATGAAGACATCAATGACAGTTTAATTCATCCAAACCTAATAGCTGCTTCTGTTCCTCACCAAATACTCTTTTGTGTGAAACACAGTATTTCAAAAATGGCTTGCTGGTCTGATGTAGAGTGGCACTTTTTAAGCTGGTTGGTCACATCCCTAGAATTCTGTAGCCAGATAACACGCAATTCTGTCCTATTGCTCAGATCTGGCTTTCCAGTCCAATAGCACATGAAGTTGGAATTCTGGTGGAATGTTACCTAGAGAGCCCTGACTAGGTGGTGGGAGACCGAGGTTCTGACTCAGGGCCCAGTCCCTGCCAGGCTCTGTGTTTTTGGCATGGTTGCTTTACCTCTCTGAACCTCCGCACCCTCATCAGCATGGCAAACAATCTTTTACAAATGTTTTCTCAGGTTCTTCCCAATCCTTCAGGTCAAGAATTAGGTGATCAAGGTTGCTGGGAGAAAGTGTGGAATCACAACTAGTCACAAGGGAAGCACATTCATTGAAACACAAGCTCTATGAGTTCCTGAATGTCCATAAAGCTCTTCTGAGGACAGTATATGAGAAATAAGTTCCTTGATTTTAAGGGCGCTACAATAAAATATAATATATTATAAAATATAATATATTAATATATAAAGGCATCACGCATTGCCTCAGGCAGTAAGGGGGCCTTTGTTTGTTATATTTCAAGTAACAACGTGCTGCTGACTCATGTTTGCCTTGTGCCCTGCTGTGACCCCTCAATATTCAGGGCCCTAATCACACTCCTCGTTATTATTAATAATCAGGGTCTAGGAAATTATAAGACACTCTGGCTTGTTATCAAGTCCTAGAAGTATGCAAATAGATTCATCAACCAGCAAACCTTGAATGGAAGTTTAAGGATGGTGGAAGTATTGGCTCTGGCTCTCACTTGTCTCCTCCAATCAAGCCTGAGGTGTGTTTTCCTCCTAACTTTTAATTGCGTGACCTCTGAGAACCTAATTTCCAGAAAACCCATTTATTATTTTAATGCTCATTTGGCATTATTATTTTCCCAAAGCAATCTTTTTGTCTCTGAATCTCTTAGGAGAGTTGAGAAGCAAGCCAAGAAATGCTTCATTTTCTCCTCCTGGCCCTCCAAGGAAGCAGAAATGAAACATTAAAAAAATCTTCGTTTCTAGCTGGGGATGGGAGGAGGGAGCAAGGAAGGAAGGGAGTGGGGAGAGAAAGAGAGTTTGGAAAGCACTCGGTGGGTCCCAGATGGAAAGCAATCCAGCAAATTGCCTTTAAACAGCAGTGTCCCCGCAAATAGGGCACTCTAGCTGTTTGGTGTCACTTGAAAGCATCTTGTTGATATTTTTATAGATTTTATGAT
Source organism: Craseonycteris thonglongyai (assembly GCA_004027555.1). Lineage (NCBI taxonomy): Eukaryota > Metazoa > Chordata > Mammalia > Chiroptera > Craseonycteridae > Craseonycteris > Craseonycteris thonglongyai. The sequence goes on along the minus strand of PVKE010014061.1, from coordinate 27,295 downwards.
ACATTCTAAAGCCTGTGTCAGGAACAGCCACTTGGAGTTCTGACAGTAATGAACATGGGTACACTCACGGTCTGAGTATCTTTACTTCAAAGGGAGGCGTTGATCTGATCTTTCATCCTCTCAGCTGTTGCTTACCAGCTTCCTTCAGATACTGTTTGAACTAAAACCCCCACATTTCCTGGTTTGAGCGAGTAATTCCCCTGACACTTCTAATCCTCTCACTTGGAAGCTACTAAACTGTGATTGAATGATGCCATTAACAAGAAGGAGGTAAATACATTTAAACGTGCAGCCTCAGACTTGACTCAACTGATAACTGACTTATGTCTTCAGGAGTCTGTGTGTTTACCGAAACAGGGGGCTTGGGAAGCGAGAAAGAAAAATTAAATGATGAATGAATTAATGAATGAATGAGTGAATATCATAAGCAGGCAGTTGACTTTGACAATATTAAAAAGGCTTCTTGTACTGCTATACGTAGGAAGACAAAAGAGGAGATGGTGAACTGGATTTCTCACAAGGTAAGCAACATATGTCTTTGGTCAACCTGATTTCTGTTCACTTTCTGTTAACCATTTACTGAAGCCAAGCCAACTTGCTCATGGGTCCCTGAACTTCACTTGTTTTCTCCCACCACTGAAAGTTTCTACCAGGTGGCTATTTAAATATAAATTAATTGAAATTAGTACAACTGAAAATGTAGTTCCTCAATTGCTCTAGCCGTGTTTCGAGTACTCACTGTAGGCTAGTGGGTACTGCTTGGGACAGAACAGACAAAGCATTTCTGTCATCACACAGAGTTCTGTGGATAGAGCTGCCCCAGAGACCAAGAAAGTGCTCTTTGCTTTTCCGTAATTATGATTAAATGGATTCATCATAATTTTAATTCATGACACATTCTCATCATTGATCTACACATGGACCAGTATTTATTTGTTTGTTTCATTTTATTTGTTTGTGGTTTCAAAGCCCTGAAACCACAACTCAAAATTAAAGTCAGGAGTTTGAAAATAACCACATATAACCCTGTGTGCCTGTCCACATATCATTCTGCTGTCTCCTCCCTCCTGAGATTCTCATTGTTATCACTCCTGTGTTGATTCATGCCCTTGCTTTTCTTTCCATGTATTTCCTTTTCACATATTCATAACATTTCCAAGTGTGTGTATATGTGGGTGTGAGAGAGAGAGCATGTGCACATTAATCTTTGTGTTTTGTTTTTTGGTTTGTTTTTTAAGATTTATTTTTTGGTTTTGACAGAGAGAGAGATACAGAAACAGAGAGAATGGGAAGGGCCCAGAACAGTCTCCATAGTTGTACATCCTTGCTTTTTCCACATAGTTTCATTCCACAGGTGGGTGCGGGGCTGCACAGGGCAGGAACTGGGCCAGGGTTTTGCCCTGGTGAGAACTGAACTGGGGGCACTCCCCAGTTCAGCATATGGGTCAGCACGGCCGGGGCCGGGATTCGATCCTCGGTCTCCGAGGCTGCAAAGTGAGCACCTAACCCACTGAGCCATCCCGGCTTCCCCTAATCATTGTTGTTTTTTAACTTTACGAAATATGTTCATTGTAATTTTGGGGGACTTTTAAAATTAGTACAATGCTGTTGCATGTTTCAGTAGTTTGTTTTTTCTGACGTAATATGCTAGTCATTGTATGACTATACCACAGTTTTTTCATTCACTCTTCTGTTGATGGGTTTGGGATTACTGCAGGCTTTTGCTATGGTGAACAGTGCTCCCATAAACACTCTTTTTTTTTTCTTTTTTATATATATGGGTGTCCTTTTTTTAAAAAAAAGATTTATTTATTTTTATTGTTTTTGACAGAGAGAGAGAGATACAGAGACAGAGAGAAGGGGGAGGGCCCAGAAGAGTCTCCATAGTTGCACATGATTGGTTTGTCCACGTAGTTTCATTCCACAGGTGGGCACAGGGCTGCACAGGGCAGGAACTGGGCTGGAGTCTCACCCCAGTGAGAACTGAACTGGGGGCACTCCCCAGTTCAGCATATGGGTCCACTCGGGCCGGGACCGGGATTCGATCCTCGGTCCCTGGGGCTACAAAGTGAGCGCTTAACCCACTGAGCCATCCTGACTTCCTCATCCATAAACATTCTTATTCATATTTATTTTTATCAGTGTGCAGGATTTCTTTTGGGTATATACCAAAGAGTAGAATTATTGGTCATAAGATACATGGATGTTTGACTTCAAGATAAGGACAAACTGTTCTCCAAAATGGTTTTGTCATTTTATTCCCACAAGCAATGTAAAAAAGATCCTGTGAATTCACATCTTTACAGCACTTAGTATTGGCATTTTTAGCCAATTAAATGAGAGTAAGTAGTATTTCATTGTGGCCTTGATTTGCATTTCCTATATCACTGAAGGTGTTGAACATACCTGCAAGTGTGTATTAGTCAGATGGGCCTCCTGTTGTCGTAAGCCTGTTCATGTCTTATGCCCATTTTTGTACTGAATTGTTTGTGCTTTTTTGTTTGTTTGTTTGTTTACTTAATTTTTGTTGGTGTTAAATTTATTGAGGTGATATTAATTGACATCAATTACATTGTTTCCAGGTGTACAATTCTACATTACATCGTCTATACATCGCATTATGTGCTCACCACCCAGATCAGCTCACTTTCCATCACCGGGTGTTTGATTCCCCCTCCCTACTTCCCCCCACACCCATCTCTCCCACCCACCTCCCCCCTTACCCTCAGGTAACCACTAAACTATTGACTGTGTCCATGAGTCTTTGTTTCTTTATTATTTTCAGTTTTATACTCCACCTATAAGTGAGGTCATATGTTTCTTGATTCTTTCAGTCTGATTTATTTTGCTTAATAAGATGGTCTCAAGGTCCGTCCATGTTGTCACAAACTGCTGTATTTCATCTTTTCTTACCGCTGAGTAGTATTCCATTGTATAAATGTACCACAACTTCTTTATCCAGTCATCTATCAGAGGACACTTTGGTTGGTTCCACAACTTGGCCACGGTAAAGAGTGCTGCCATGAACATTAGGGTATGTGTATCTTTGCAAATTAAGGTTTTCAGGTTTTTTGGGTAGATACCAAGTAGAGGGATTGCTGGGTCATATGGCAATTCCATTCCTAATTTTTTGAGGAATCTCCACACTGCCTTCCACAGTGGTGTTTGCCCTTTTTTTAATGACTCACAGGAGTTTGTTATACAGTCTTGATACAAATCCTTTGTCAGTTGTGTGCATTGTAACATCTCCCAGTTTTCAAATGGTCATTTCACTCTTCTTATAACATTTTTAGATAAACAAAAGTTCTTAATCTTAATATAGTCAAATTTATCAGTCTTTTCCTTTTTAGTCCTTTTTTGATCATGTCTAAAAAAATTTTTTCACCTTATGATTTAAGAGATATTTCTCTTAAATTTTTAGTTAAGTGTTTTGAAGTTTTGTTTTTGCATTTATTGATATTTGGCCACGGAATAAGATAGGGTTTCATTTGTATCTGTTTTTCCCATAGATAATCTTTATTTTGTAGCTCTATTTATTAAACAATCCTTAATTTTCTTCACTGATCAGACATTTCATCTTTATCCTAATCCCAAGTTGCACATATTCATGGACGTATTCATACTCTTTCTGGTCTATTATATGAATCAATTGGCCTACCTCTGCACCAATACATACTTTTATATTACTATAGTTTAATGTATAGTTTTATAGTAAGTCCTTCTATCTAAATAGGACATGTGCCCACTTCTTACTTAGAAGTGCCCTGGCTACTATGGCCTTTTACTTTTTATTATACTTTTTATAGTGTTATCAAATTCTGTACAACCAAACAAAACAATTTTGTTGGCTTTTATTTGGAATTACATTGAATTTATAGCAAATTTGGGAACAATCAATTTTATAGGTAGTCCTACTATGAAATAACATGCTCTATTTCTCCACCAAAGCTTTATGTAATATCTCTCATCTTGCATTTATACTGTTAGTGTTGTTCCTTGATTTTTTATATTCTCTGAGACTATTGTAAATACTACTTTCTCTTTATATTCCTCTAACTGTTTATTGCTGCTGTCTAGAATACAACTAACTTTTGAAAATATAATGTAAATATATATATATACACATATATATACACACACATATATATACATATATATATGTGTATATATATATAAACACATACGTAGATATATATTTACAAGTCAATGTTAAACTCTTCTGTTACTTTAAATATTTTCCTGTAGATCACTTTGAATTTTCTTTGTAAACAGTCACATAATCTGTAAATAGGGACAATTTTACATTGTCCTCCTTGTTAATATTTATGACTCTAATTTCTTTTTGATATCTTATTACATTGGCTAAGATCAATCATTGAATATTGTGTAGAAATGAGATAAAGTTGATCTTGATTCTAAAGAAAATATCCTAAAGTTTCCAAATTGAGGATCATGTTTGCACTAGTGTGTTACAAAAATGTATATTCTTTTATTGGCTTAAAGGAGCTCCCTTTTATTTTTAACTTACTACAAGTTTTATTATGTTTGATATTTAATTTCAAAAATACATTTTCTGCATCTATCATATAAGATTTTAAAACACATTTGTTAATATAATAAATTACACTTATAGATTTTCCGTTATTAAAATCATCCTTCTTTGGTTGGATAAATCCTACTTGATTATGCTGTATAATTTTTTATATATACTGTTGAACTGAGTTTGCAAATTTTTTTCTTAGAACTTTTTTACCCCTGTATAAATGAGTGAAATAGGCCAGTAATATTCCTTTCACGGAATGTGTTAATCTGATTTTGTAAGAATTATGTTGTCATCATACAATAATGTAAATAACATAAACAATGTTTCTCTTTTTTATTCTTTTACTGTTCAAATGAGTAGTGTATAGTTGGGAGGATCAATTCCCTGAAAGGTTTGTGGAACTTTCTTATAAAGTGACATGAACCGACTGCTTTGATTGTGGGGCATTTTTAACCATCTTCTAAATTTCTTCAATAAATGAAGAATTTTTCTGCTTTTCATTTTTTCTTTAGTCAATTCTGGTAAGATAGACTTTTCTACAGATCTCTCCATTTTATGTAAGTTTTAAAATGTTGGCACACATAGTTGTTAACATTCCTACTATATGTGGTTATATATTCTTTCACAATTGATAACATCATTTCTATTCCCTCTCTTATTTTCTTGAAAAGTTTTTCTAAAGATTTGTCTGTTTTTTTGTTTTTGTTGTTGTTGTTGTTTCTTTCTCTCTCTCTCTTTTTTTTTTTTTAGTTTCAAAGGATCAACTTTTGGCTATGTTGACTATCTTTTATTTTTTTTGTTATTGATGTCTAAATTATTCATTTCTACTCTTACTGTAGCACTTACTATTTTCTTTAAGTTTACTCACTTGTATAACTTCTGAAGACAGAGACCTTGGCCATTAATTTTGAAGCTTTCTTCATTTCCAGTGAAACTGTGTAAGGCTATACCATTCTCTTCAAGTGCCATTTTTGAAGAATTTTTTTCTTGTTGTAGTCTAACTATATCCAATCCCCTTCAAGGCTTCCTTATGAAGCTTTATTTTCTTGCTACGCTAGTTCATAGCCATACATTTAGTTTTCACTCTGTATTATAATTAAGTCAAATAAACATACGCTTTGAAGTCACATAGACCCAAATCAAATTCCAGCTCTCCCATTCAATAGCTTTCACTTTATGCATAACAATATATGTCATTTTTCCTCTTAAAATTGAAAAAAATAAATAAAAGGCTTTTGTAAATTTTAAATGCAAGTTAACTTATATGAAACTATCTGGAATCAGTTCTTGGCATATATTATATTATTTAACTCTTTTTTTCCTGCCTCTCTTCTGTTCTTCCTCTCTCCCTCTTTTTCTCCCTCCCTCCCTCCAGCCCTCCTTCCCTCTTTACCTTAATTTCTTCCAATCTACTTTCAAGAAATAAGATTCCAGAGGTGATTTTTCCTCTGATAGACACTGAAAATCATTTTTACATAAAAGCTGCAAACTGTAGAGGAAGTTGACTTGGCTAGTTGTCTTTTCTTTTGGTCTTTATTTTTCTCTTGTGGATCTTCTCTACTTCATTTCCTCCTTTATGGAGAAAATGAGAGCATAGTAGCAGCTGGGTGTTTCTATCTATTTGTCTCCACTGTGGTTAGTGCTATAGATTCCTTGGTTTTGACCATGAGACTTTATTTGGCTGCATATTAACCTGCTGGACCAACTCAATAAGTTTCTATACTTGGACTCCTGCCAGTTTAGCCCATTTACCTAAGAAAACTTTCCTGTTGAAGGATCACACTCATCAATTTAGCTTTATTTTAAGCTAAGAATTATTGATTTTCTCTATTAGAACTACCTCGTTTCAAACTGTCTCTCCTAAGTCATTGAGAAGAAGTAATCTGGGCCTTATGCATTAACTCCTTAATATTCTCAGATCTCTCTAGGAGCTGTCATTGATAGGGACAAACTTTAACCTCCCACAGTGGTCTAATGATTATCCCAGAAACTGTTGAGTGTCAGCAAATACAGGCTACATACTTCATAGTTCCAAATAGATTCCTTTGATTTTGCTTGTTCATTTACCATAAGCTCCTCTATGAGGTTTCAACATTTGATTCTCACTCAAAAAGTATTAGGTTAGACAACTAGAATTAAATATGGATTCATTCACCCGTGGAGAATAACAAAAGTATTAATTTAGCAAAGAACAGGCAAGATATGGCCATCAGCATCCATAGGAACTTCTGCATCCCATTGTTCTACTGTGAAGAGCATCTAGCAACATGAGTTGTCAATCAAAATCCCTTATCACAGCACGAATGGAAACAACACATGTTCCTCTAAAGCAGTGGGTTTTTATACTCTGTCACAAATATCTTTCATGAACTCTGGTGGTATTTATTTACTGGTGAAAATATACACAGCTCTTGATGCGAAATATCTCCCACTAAGATTCTTTAAAATCTTAAGCATTCTATCTCTGAAGTCTTAAGATGTGCTAATCACAACTTGCTTTTGTTCAATAGACACATTAGCAAGTGAACCTGAAATTAGACTTGGGCACCTGTCAGTTCCTAGGCAAGCACAGATTTTTCATAGAGTTCAAGGAGGAGCTACTATATTCTACCTCTCGACCTATCTTTCACAAGTCACTTCTGTAAGGGTAGAGATGGAGGGGAGTTATAAATAGGGGGGTTATAAGTCTCCACATATAATATTAATATTACTTAACTGCAGAAATCAAAGCATAAGCTCTTGCACAAATAATAAGCCACACAACTAACATCAGTAATGAATTAATATGTGCTTCTAGTTGAGCAGGATAGCATGCCCCAGACAGTTGCAGCCTGAACATGCCCACCCTCAGTTCCAGGATCTTTAGGAAACACCTTTGCCTTTCCTTCTGTTCAGTAATTCCAAATGATGCCAGTTTGAGTCCTGAACTTTCAGGGTTTCTTCTGTCACACCTTATGCCAAGGATTTGCCCCAAATTTTTCTGTTTTCTCCTTCTTTGCCCCCTCAATCCTGTTGTCCTGTTGCTGCTTTTGCTTCTCCTCCTTCATCTTCTTTTTATTTTATTTTTATTGTTTTTTGACAGAGACAGAGAGAAAGGGGAGGGCCCAGAGCAGTCTCCACAGTTGACAGCATTCATTTTTCATATAGTGTCACTCCACAGGTGGGCACGGGGCTGCGCAGGGCAGGAACTGGGCACTCCCCAGTTCAGCATGTGGGTCCACCTGGGCCAGAGCCAGGATTTGATCCTCGGTCTCCAGGGCTGCAAAGTGAGCACTTAGCCCACTGAGCCATCCCAGCTTCTCTCTCCTTCATCTTCTTGTCCTTCCTCTTTTCTCCTCTTCTTCCTCCTCCTCTACCATATTTCTCATCTATGGTCACTTTCCTCATCTTCTCTCTCCACTTATCACAGACAATTCCACTCTGCATTTTTTTCCTCCTTTTCCTTCTTTAAAGACCAGTTACACAAAGTCTATGACTTCCATGCAATTTAAAAAAGAAAAGAAGGAAAAAAAGAACAGGAAAGAAAAGTTAGGGAAGAAAGCCATTTCAAGACCTTGATTTCAGGTTATTCCCAGTCACAAGCTTCTTCTTTATTCCAAGATCAGAGCTTCTCGCTCTTGATGGGCCCTGGGGACTGGCATGGAGACAGCACACACTTAGTATCCGGGGTGTGTTGGTTCTTATAGAGGTGGTTCCTTCTGGGTTCAGGTGCCTGAGAGCAGCCACAGATGGCTCAGGCCATTACTCACTACCCTGAGGCAGCTCAGCCTGCCCTCATTGTTCACGGATATAACAAAGTACTTAGATCACGCCTGTGACAAAGGCATTCTCTGAGCACTAATTAGCCTCTGAGTAATTTCTAATCTCACTCCAATTTCAACCATATGTATATACAGATGCCGTTGACTTTACATTTTTTGTCTTCTTTTTCCCATCATCCTTAGATCCTCTTGCCAACCACCGCCCATCCTCAACCATCACCCCAACAATCCTGCATCCTTTTAATTCCATTCATCATTTTCCCTTCACAACATATTTTAACATTGAACTTGGGACTTAAAGGCTGACAACTGTTGAGATCCTACATATTCTCTCACATGACTGTGTGGGGTGTTCAGGAACCAATCCCTAAAGTAAGTATAAGTTAAACTCATCATCTCTTTTTTTCCCCCAGCACAATACACAAATTAATATACAATTTGTATGCTCTAATATACAATTTGTATGCTCAAATATACATCCAGATGCAACTCAGACGGGTTGCAGCAGCCTGCTGACTCATAAAGTATTGTTTGCTTCACATATTTCTCTTTATTTTTTTAACATTGTTCCAAAATTATCAATAAAAAAACCCAAAAACATTTTGTTATTTTGAGTACATTCCTTCCTTTTTTCTTTTTTCTTTTTTTTTCTTTTTAATCAATCAAAGCATGCCATAGATTTTCAGAGAGGCCTTTGCCCTTATTTGTTACTTTGTTGTTGTTGTTGTTTTAAATATCAGAGGCCTTCTTGGGTCATGGATTTCTTTTTTTTTTTTATTTTTTATTTTTTTATTTATTTATTTTTTAATCTTTTCACATTTATAGAGAGAAATTATCTTTTTGTCTTCAGTGCATAGTTATTTCTATTTTACTTTTTGACAGATAGAGAGAGAGAGAGACAGAGACAGTTAGAGAACCGAACTGTGGGAACTCCGCAGTTCAGCACGTGGGTCCTGCCTGGGCCGGAGCCGGGACTCGATCCTCGGTCCTCATGGCCCCAAAGCGAGCGCTCAACCCGCCGAGCCGTCCCGGCTTTCCCCATGGATTTCTTTAAATGACTGCACTTATCTTTTTATATGACACTAGCGATATCTATATTGTTACAGCTTTACTTTGGAAACTTGTGGGGGTTTTTTCTTCTCTGTCCACGGCTTTAGTCTTTATTCTTTTTTTTTTTTTCTTTTTCTATTTTCAAAAATCTGTTTCTCACATTGCATGACACATACAGACCACATCTTCCAGTCTCTTCCTAACTGACATGAATTTCAAGAAGACAGTGGCATCTCCTGAAGGCTCTCCTTGCTGCCACATCCATTACCAGTTTATATTAATTAAGGCTAATGTCGATATTAACTCTGCCAGGACATGACATGGTGGCAGGGAAAGTGATGGCTTTGGAGAAAGGTAAGCCAAAGCTGAAATGTTGACTCTACTTCTTACTAGTCATGTGGCTTTGATACGTGATTTAATCTACCTAGGCCTCAGTCTCCTGACATCTAAAAATGGAGATAATAACACCTACTTTGTAATGTTATTGTGAGCATTATACAAATGACCTGATATGTGATAGGTATTCTACAAGAAATAAAAATTATTTTTATTTTAAGTCATTCAAATATGAAATTCAGATCCCAGTTCTTTCACTTCTTAAAACGTTTTAAAAAGAAATTTACTTAACTACTTTCTGAGCTCCAATTTTCTTATCTGTAAAATAGGGACAAAGGTCCCTAGCTTGTAAAATTCCTAGGAAGACCATAGCATCTGGCAGGGTATAAGACAGTTGCATATGCTCTCAACAAATGTTCTTTCTGTTGTACCTTCTGGATAAAGAAATACTCTGTTGGACATGTCTGAGCTTTACTTAATATGCTTTTTCTGTTTTTAACCGAATGAAACATCCAAACTAGATGATCCATTGGTTTGAAGTCCTCACTTTAACTCAATAGAGTGCTTGTTTGATATTGTGGGAAAGTAGCATCCATTTTCTCTTGTGATCAACAGAAATATGTTTTCTAAAAAATATTACTTTTGATTTTCTCTCTATACAAGTGTGTACATCTTTTAACCTCAGGGTACTCTTTGATTAAAAAGAAAGTAATGAGAGAGAGAGAAGAACCACTACTTACTGAAGATGATATTTTCAGATAGCATGTAAAACAAAAGTTATAGAATATCCCATTGTAATCAGAAAACTTTTGTTTATTTTGATAAACTCAGTTTTCAGGGTCAACTAGAAGAAAAATTGTTATTCAGAAAATGCCAAATAAAAGAGAACCAATAAGTTGGGTGAAGTATTACTATTATTAGACTATAAACAGAGATTCTTTGCTTCTCACAAAACTCAGAAAAAGAAATGCTCTTAAAATGATATTGCCTCCCATCCTTTATAACCCTAAAGGAATATCTCCATCTCTGGTGAACTGGAGGGTGTGGTCTTTGAATTTTGACAGATCCTGATTTTAATCCAAGCTCTGCCACTTACCAATGAAATTGCATTTAATTAACCTCAACAAACCTCAGTTTCCTTAGGTGTTTAAAAAAATGGGCCGCCTAGTTCTTTCTTTATACAGTTTTCAGTAGGAACAAATAATATAATTATGTATGCTAAAGCAATTAGCACAATGCTTTGTATAGAAGAGATAATAAATGCCAGCACCCTTCTCTTTTCTCTGTAGATCTATTCAATAGTGTGAACTTGATAATCATAGATGATCAATTACAATAATGGGACCCATTGGAAAAATATATCATTGGAATTATTTTCACTAGTATAAATCAATTCAAAGAAACATCTATTCTTGAGAGGAGCAGAAATGATTGAATTGTTTTAATACTTGGTATAACTTGATTTTAATTTTGATTGGCAAAATAAGGATCCCACCTCTGTTACAATGATTATTTATATTATTATTGATAAAAATAAATACCACCACTGTTGACTCAATATGAACCAGGTACTTGTTTCTTAAGGAAGGTAATATATATCTTATAGGTGAGTACACTAAGGCTCAGCATTGAGAAGTGATTTCCTCAAGATTATACAACTAGTGATGAATAGAAGATCCAGTATTTCAACCACAATTAGTCCCTTTCCATGTTTGACATTTTTATACCACATGGTGACAGAGAAATACTATTGTTACAAACACACACATTATTTGGTTCACAATATAACTGAATCGAAGATGAAATTTGTTTTTAATTTTTGTTTTCATACATCCTCTGGAAATAAAGCTCTAGGAGTATGATGATTTCATTTTTGTCCAGTTTTGGTGTCTAACACTATTTTATTGAGTTAATGTAGGTAAATGACTAACATGTTCTACCACTGGATATAAGATGCTGTCTTAGTGGCAGATGAGGGCAGCCTGTGACTGACGTATCAAAATTACATATTCACTGGCAAATCAGGGAAGTAAGAGATGTAGTTTTTCTTTTAGAGATTTCACACTTTCAGGGGAAAGTAAAGTAACATTAAAAATATAGTTAGAATGTAACAGGAACTATATGTCGGAGCATAAAATGCATCCTCTCGTTTAATACAATGATGGGTCAGACAAACATTATTATCTCCATCTTACAAATGAGAAATGGAGGCTTTGAGCGGTTAAGTAATCTATGTAAAGTAAGAAATATAGCTAGGTTTTGAGCCCTGGGAAATACGCTTGTATTGAGGAGGTCATTCCATGATGATGCTAGTAAATGAAGTGTTAGAATTCTTAGCCCTAGTATGCTAAGTTCTTACATTGACAAGGAAAGCATTCATCACTTTTCCCCATGGTGCCTTGGCTTATCTCAGGGTCAGGCTGTCTTTCAACAAAGTATTGTACAATTTGAGAAGCATACACGACTGGAATATCTTTAGCCAAACCCTCAGTCTGCAAGCTCAGAAGGGTGGAGGAAAGAGAGGAGAGGAGGTGAATCGTAATAATGGGAAATGATGTGACACTGTGGAAATTTAGATTTGGAAATGATTTTTAATCAAGTTCAGCCAGGAGAGCTGCTCTCCAGGTGTAGCCAAGATGTAATCAATAACTGACATTCTCAGCCCTTTTGTCCCCCATGTGATTTTATTGAACACAGGTTTAATTGACATGAAAAAAACCCGACTTACTTGAAAAGTTGTGTACATTGCCAGCAAAATAAACTTTCCTCAGTTCTTGTCATATATGGGGTTTTGCTGATCATTTCTGAATAGAAAGCTGTCAGGTCACGAGACTATAAATTCTGGGGAAACAACGGTCTATGAGGCCTCTTTGATAATGAAAGTAACTATAAAATGTAAGAATTTCCTTTCATCGGTTTTGCTCATTCCAGACATTGAATTGGATTGGTTACCATGGAAGGACTCCATTACAACCATGCTCAAGAGGGACAAAGTGGCACAAGGGGACCAGACATATGCAGAAAAAAATGTACCTCCCTTGACATTACATAAACCATGAGAATGCTACCTCAAAGGAGTAGACTAGACGTGATTGCTCAAAGAAAAATCCCATTTCTTTGCAGAATCAGAATATACACTTTGTCTTTACGTGCCTCAGTTTCCTCATCTAAAAAATCAAAATCAATCCTACCTTGTCAGAATAGTTCGAAGACTTCTGGATAGGCTGACCAGACCTATCATGTTAAATGGGACAGAAAATAATGGTACTGTCCGGTTTCAAATGGCACCTATGGTCACTCAACTGACACCTTGAATTTAGTCCAGTGAGACTAGGCTGACCATATGGATCATGTCAAATGGGACAGTACCCTTGTTTTCTGTCCTGTTGAAAACAGTACGTTATGGTCAGCCTACTTGTGGACCTCAGTAACTCAAGAAAATTTAGGCTATGCTTTTCCATTAATCAAATTCTTCTCCTTAACCAATTCTTACCTTGGTGGTCTGAAAATTCTTTCATAAGCCTCACATTTCTTTTATGTTTAATACAACGAGAGAGTTTATCAACATTGTCTCTAAAGTCCTTCCCAACTCTAATGCCAAATAACTGCGCTTCTACCAGTATCCTAGAAATAAGACAACCTTGCAGTTACAAAATACTCCAGACTTAGAAAGCTGCCTTCAAAGGCAGCTCAGGAGAAGGACCTTGAGTTGGGAGGACTGCACTTGAGTCTCATTTTGGCCACGTCCCTAAACCTGAATTTCTTCATCTGTAGAATAAGGAGCCATAACTTATCATATGGAAATGTTGGTAAAATTATATTATTATAGATTGTGTATATGGAAGCTATAAAATCCTGCACATCTTGAAATATTTTGACTATCAGCTAGTCAAAGAGAATTTAAAATCCAGATTTAAAAAGTAAATGCACTTTTTGTTTTTATCAAAGCTATGCATGCTTGTAGTTTAAAGGGTCAATGACCTCCACCACGTAGTTCCGTGCCCCTTTCCCTGTTATCACTGTTCCTCATAAGCAACTGCATTTAACTCTAAAATTTATTTAAAGGTTTATTTTATTGTTTTTGACAGAGAGAGAGGCAGAGACAAAGAGAGACAGAGAGAGAAGGGGGAGGGCCCTGAGCTGTCTCCATAGTTGTACGTCATTAGTTTTCGACATAGTTTCATTCCACACAAGTGGGCAGGGGGCCGTGCAGGGCAGAAACCAGGCTGGGGGCCTCCCACATGGGATGCTCACCCGGCTGAGAACTGAACTGGAGGCCACACCCCAGTTCAGCATATGGGTCTGCACGGGCCGGGGTCAGGATTCGATCCTTAGACCCTGGGACTGCAAAGCGAGTGCTTAACCCACTGAGCCATCCCAGCTTTCCCTAAATTTTGTTTTTGTTTTGTAAAGTATTTGCCTCAGTGTACTGAAATAATCTGAGCATATTGACATTTCTTGATTTTTCAGTTTTAGGTATTATATTGACTTACCAATTACAGAAATTATGGATTTAGCCAACTTTTGTCCACCACCACCAAATTCATGCACAATATTCATGTTCCATTCTTCCAATATAAATATATCAGGATATAATTTTGGTTAGCTCTATCATCAGTGCTTAAGTTAATGTTAGTATGTACTTAAATACTGTTCACAGCTGAACCACATAGAGTACTATAATTATTTTTTTTCCTTAAACAAGTATTTGTTTCCCTAGTTTCATAATTGTTTTATTGTATGCTATATTTTCTATGTCTTTATCATGAATCTAGCCCTCCTTGCATTCTCTCTATGTCTCACTGTATTAAGTATTTTTACCGTCTTTATATTTTTGGAAACATCACTGAGGGAGCCTTCCGATCTTTCAGTCAGGACCTGAGGGTTGATGAGCCTACTGTCTCATGCCAGCCTGGGATTACTCTTTGTCATCTTTGTGGGGATTTCTTTTACTGCTCATATGAAGTCCCTATACTTTGGCCCTATGTCTACATCTTTATTGGCTTCTTTCCTTATTTTTAAAATAAGTGGCTTCCTGCAAATGTGCATATTTTGAGAACTTACATGTCTGAAGACATACTTAGTCTAGCCTTATATTAGGTTGGTGCAAAAGTAATTGCAGTTTTTGCATTGTTGAAATTTGCTGTTTGATATTAGAATGCATTTTAAATAAATGTGGTTATGATATACATCATTTCAATATGTGTTTATTGCTATATGATTTTTTTGCTAATGACTTATTACTTGCTGTTTCTTTTATATTTATTTTAGACTATGGAAATGATGTTAGACAGAAAGCAAATTCGGGCGATTTTCTTATTCACGTTCAAAATGGGTCATAAAGCAGCGTAGACAACTCACAATATCGACAATGCATTTGGCCCAGGAACTGCTAACAAACGTACAGTACAGTGATGGTTCAGGAAGTTTTGCAAAGGAGACAAGAGCCTTGATGATGAAAAGTATTGTGGCTGGCCATTCGAAGTTGACAACGACAATTCAGAGCAATCATCAAAGTGGATCCTCTTACAACTACATGAGAAGTTGCCCAAGAATTCAACGTTGAATTTAAGCTGAAAATAATTTTTCCTTATAATTCTGATGGCATTGCCCCCAGTATTACTGTTAAAATGTCTGGGGCTATTCTGATTCTTCGCATACTAATTTTTCTTTTGAGAAACTTTTCGAGTTTTCTCTTTCTCCTAGTGTTCTGAAATCTTGTGGTGATAGACTTGGGTCCATTTTTATTTATTGTGTTAATCTGGGCATTGGACTGGGTAGTCTTTACATTCTCCTCCAGTCCTGAGATGTAATGCTCCTCTTCGTCTTGGCTGTTTTGAACGGAGTACTTTCGTGTTCCTCTTGCACAACACTACAGACACACTTTAAAATTTTTATTTTTATTTTATTTTTGACAGAAAGAGAGAGAGAGATACAGAGACGGAAACAGAGAGAGAACTGAACTGTGGGAGCTCCCCAGTTCAGCATGTGGGTCCGCCTGGGCCGGAGCCGGGATTCGATCCTCGGTCCTCGGGGCTTCAAAGCGAGCACTTAACCTGCTGAGCCATCCCGGCTTTCCCTACAGACACACTTTAAAACAGCTCCTATCACAATTTTATAGTTAGTTGTGTATCTCCATAGCATACAGCACAACATGCCCCATTGTGGAAACCCAACCGATTATTGTTGTATAAATAAAAATAAAAATTATTTGTGATCGTCTGGCAGCATGGACATAGAAAACTAGTATGTAATATGGATATAAAAAAATGTATAACAGCTAGAGTTGTAATGCTTTTCTGAAAATATGCCGCCACTTTAGAGATTTTATAATTTGCTATGAATTTTATAACTTTTTGTAATAAATGACTTAAGTTGTCAGCCTGAACAAATTCTAGATTACTATCTACAACCACTTGAAACTCGAAAGGAGAGAAATAAAAATAGTTTGAGGTACTTGAGGTTTCTAAAGACCTTTAAACACCCATTGTTGGTTATAAGCAGCTTGTTTCTACTCCAGGAAAAGGAAATATTCTGGAGACAGGCCTTTCTTTTAACATTTGTGGGGCCTGAGACAAGAATATAACAGCAACACACGTACACAGGTCTAAATGTTTAAAACTTATAACTCAAGCTTTAAAAATCTTTAAATAAAACACGCTCTAGCCTCGTACCTTAACAAATATAGTTTCATCAGGACCTGGAAGGCCCAATAGCATTTAGTTTCTGGGATTCCTGGGCAGCCCAGGAGGAGCCAGTCTTCAGCTTGTCTGTTATCTTTTTACCTCCCAGCAGGTCTGTCTAGTCTTTGAGACACTCTACTGGCCGCATGTAGACGCACAGAGACTATAGCCACATCGCTGAGCTTCGTTCACATGCTCAGCAAATGGTCATCCTTTGGTCAGTGGTTGGGAAAATGGTACCATAAGCACGCTCATGGCCCAGTCAACACTTAGGGGCCAGTCTCAGGGCAGAAACCTGTGCAAGCCCTGAATGTGGCATACGGGCCACCTGAGCAAGGAATTCCAGGGTCTCATGGAGAGATGTCTAGAGGGCAAGCATGGGGTCCAGGTGGCCCCTTGGCCCCATGGACTCGTCCAGAGGAGGAGGGCCAGAATGGGGCCCTCATGGTGCAGGATCCGGGGCAGAGTCTCCTGCGGACTGAGGCCAAAGGTGTGACTCCTAGAGAACAAGAGGAACCTGGCTGTGATCATTTGGTCAATTGATGGCAAACCTGCTGAGGAATCACAGGTGGTTCTGGTCTATTCCTTTGACCCTTAATTACCTCTGCCCACTCCTTAATCAATTCCATTAACCAAACAGGAAGGCACTAAGCAAATTCAGTCCTTTTACTTTTACTTTACATTAAAAAATATAGCTATGGAACATGAGACTTCTTGATAGCTTATGCTGGTCCAGCCTAAGTCATAAATCAGAATTTAAATGTCTCGTGGTTTGAGGTCAGGCCTAAGCTGATGTTATCCTCCCCTTTATGCAGCCTTGGAGGCTCACAAACCTAGATTTAGATTCGGTGGTTTGGATATTAAAAACTGGTTCCTTTCACTGGGTTTTATGTTACCACTTCAAATTCCAATAGACAAGAAATAAATGATATGGTACCTAAGAGTACAAAGAATGTCCACTGAGCACTCTGCGAATGGCCCTCAATGAGACTCTAGAAACTAAAAATATCTTTGCTCCTGATGGATCAAATAATGAACTTGGAAGAAGGTAAAATTTGCATTTCCAAAATTTCATACATAATCAATGTCTTAAACAAAATTTAGTCATTCCCGTCACTCACCAGCTACCTTTGTTTTGCTCCAGCATTGATAAAGCACCTGTACTTGCTTCATTTCTTCTATTCTTTTTTCTTTTTGATTTATTTTTTTATTGTTTGAGAGAAGATGAGAGAGAAAGAGAGAGAAGGGCCCAGACGCTGCATGGGGCAGGGACTGAACTGGGGGGCCTCCCACATGGGAGGCAAGAACATTCGCCACCATCCCAGTGGTGACCAGCTGTGCTGCAGTTCAGCATATGGGTTTGCACAGGCTGGGGCAGGAATTCGAACCCCAGACCTCGTGCTTACAAGGCAAGTGCTCAACCTGCTGAGCTATCTTGGTATCCCCATTTCTTCTATGGTTTTTGCTAGGCTACAGGAATGCAAAGCAAAGACAAACCAAAATAGCCAAACCCTGGAGTAATTTTTGGAATTACCCTTCCAGAATGATAAAATTGATAAGATTTTAGCTAGGCTGATCAAGAAAAAAAGAGAAAAATATCAGGAATAAAAACAGTGGGATAATTTTACAGTTTCTATAGATGTCAAGGCATAGTAAAGGGACACTACATACTACTGTATGTAAAAAAATTTTGATGGCTTGGATAGGATTGAAAAATGTCTTAGAACCTGAATTTTCCACAAAGGAAGATGCAGGGACAAATGGTTTCACTGGAAAATTTTATAAATATTTGAGAAAAATAATATCAATTCTCCCCAATCGCCTTCTAAAAATAAAGGAGACAACAATTCTCAACTCATTTATTGAGTCCAGAATAATCCTAATATGAAATTCAAACAAAATTCAAGAAAGAAAATTACAGATCAATATGCCCTATGATCATAGATAGACAAAGCCTTTAAAAAATATTAGCAAAACAATCCCATCAATATAATAAAATGATAAGGCAATATGAGAGAGTGGGAATAATCTCACAAATGTTACTTTAGTTCAGCTTTTAAAAAGTCTAGGGGAAGCTGGGATGGCTCAGCGGGTTAAGCGCTCGCTTTACAGCCCTAGAGCCCGAGGATCGAATCCCAGCCCCAGCCCACGTGGACCCATATGCTGAGCTGGGGTGTGCCCCCAGTTCAATTCTTGCCGGGGCCTATGCGGGAGGCTCCCGGCCCAGTTCCTGCCCTGCGCAGCCCCGCGCCCACCTGTGGAGTGAAACTATATGGAAAACTAATGCTGTCAACTGTGGAGACTGCGCTGGGCCCTCCCCTTTCTCTCTGTCTGTCTGTCTCTCTCTCTCTCTGTCAAAAACAATAAAAATAAATCTTAAAAAATAAAAAAATAAACAAAAATAAAAAAAGTCTATTGATGTACATACAATTTACCACATTAGCAGAATATAGGAGAAAATTATGTAATAATTTCAACAGATGCAGAACAGTGCCCATTCATGATAAACACTCTCAGAAAACAAGAGGGGAATAAATTTCCTCAACCACATAAAAGGCATTTATGAAATCTATGAAAAGCCTATAATTATCATTGCATGTGATGTTGTAGTTAAGATTTTTCTCCCCTCAGATTGGAAACAGACCCAGAATATATGTTCTCAATATTTCTATTTAATATTGTCTGGAAGTCCTAGCCAATGCATTAAGACATGAAATAGCAATAAATAACATGTACATTAGAACAGAAGAGATAAGGTATTTGTCTATAAAGAAAATAAACTATATTGTGGAGAAAATGCTAAGAAGACTACATGGCTACATGAAAATAAATATAATTAATAAGTAAATTTAACACATTCTCAAGGTACAAACACAACACACAAAAATTGAAAACTAAAGAAAGAAATTGCAGAGAGAAACAAAAAGAAATCTAAATGAATAGAGAGATATACTGTACTCATAAACTAGAAGTTTCAATTTTGTTAAGATTTCAAGTCTTTCCAAAGTGATCTATAAATTTAAGCATAATCCCATAAAGTCTTAATAGTATTTTTATGCAGAAGTAGACAATCCACATCTGAAATTTATATGGAAATATAAAGGGTCTAAACAAATTAAAACAACTTTGAAAAACAACTTTGAAAAAGAACAAAGTTGGAAGATTTACACTACCTGATGATAAGACCTATCATGAAGCTATAGTAATTAAGACAGTGTAGTATTGGCAGGAGGACAGATAAATAGATTAATGGAGCTGAATATAGAGTCCAGAAATAAGTCCACTACTATATAGGCAACTGATTTCTGACAAAGTTACCAGGTTAATTCAATAAGGAAAGAATAGTCTTTACAATAAATTAATCAATTGGATACCCACAAAAAAACAAAAACAAATAAAACAAAACAAAAAAATGCTGAACTTTGATCTCTACACAATACACACAAAAAATAACTTAATTAACTCACAGACTTAAACATAAAAGTGAAAACTAAACCTTCTAGGGGAAAAAAAAAGTCTTTTTGATCTTGGGCCAGGCAAAATTTTTTTTAGATATAATACAAAATGCATTAACTATGAAAGAAAAATTGATAAATTGGACTTCATCAAAATTCAAAACTGTTTCTCAAAAATGTGGTGGACTGTTTAATGGTCACAATTTCCTCTCAACCTAATATGCCCACATCTACCATGTGACTTTGCTATTTCTTACACTCAGAGACAGAGTCTTTTTTTTTCAGTCCCTTGAATAAAAGCCTGGTCTTATGATTTGCTTGAGCCAAGAGAATATGGCAGAAGTGATGTTCCTCAAGTTCCAGAGCCTAGGTCTCAAGCTGTACAACCTCTACCTTTGCTTTTTTCAAAGCCTCTCCATTGAGGCTGCCATGTAAGGAAGTCAGTCTGTCCTACCGAAGGATAAGAAGCCATGTGGAGGAGAACCAATGTTCCCCAGTCAATAGCCAGTACCAACCTCCACTCATGTGAGTGGGGACATCTTAAACCTGCTAGTCCAGTTGACCCTCCAGATGAATCAATCTTCATGAGTGATCCCACGCTAAAGCAACAGAGGATATTCTCAAACCATGGAATTGTGAGAAATAATAAATCATCATTGTTTTAAGCCATAAAGTTTTGGGGTGCTTTATGATACAGCAAAGGCTAAATGAAAGAAAAACTATCACCTAGAGATGGAATGCTAAGTAACAAAAACCTGAAATGTGTGCCATTGACTTGGGAACTAGATGGCAGATGGAAGCAGGAAGAATATAGAAAGGAACAAATAGTGAAGGCTTAAAGATCACAGGACAATTTTACTGGAGGCTGGAGAAAGACCCTAGTTATGTAATGATAGAAAGATTGGCAAAATTATCTGTAACAATTTGGTAGCTAGAAAGGTATTTAACTTGTGGGTGGGGATAAGGAGATTTTTCAGGCAGCATGTTGAAAGTATCAGTCATATTTAAGCTATACTATTTGTTAAGATACATGAAAAGATAAATAAACTAAAGAAGGAACTGTTGGTTTTCAAAGAGAAATTAAGACATGTTAGGCTCAGTAATGGAAAATAAAAATAACTTGGAAAATAAAAGCATTTCTTATTACCAGTCTCTTCTAGCAAAAAGTCTTAAAGTAGGAAATCATCTCAGGGTAAAGATCAAATTATGGGTGTGGCTATAAAATTGTTTTTTTATTTTTTATTTTTTAAGAGTTCAGAACTATTTAAAGTGGTACTTAGAAGATCCTCTTATCTTGACAGAGGACTTCTACAATCTTAACGGGTTCACATGGCCCCAAAGAGAGAAGGCTCTCTTAGAATTATAAATGTAGCTGTGGGACCATTTAATGAATCCCAAATTTATAGGAAACCGTAATGTTTAAAGAAATTGTATTAGTAAAAACACCCCAAACTTCACAAACATGCGGTTCTTTTACTACTTTTAATACTTCCTTGCATTCATCATTTTGTCCTCTCTAATGTGGCTTTTGTGTCTACTCCATAGAAATGAGTTTGTTAGTGGATGACAGTCAATGTCCTCCTAGTTGCATATCAAATGTACTTTTTATTCTTTCCTTATTCCTTTTAAACATTTTGGAATGATTTCATACTATTGCTTGTTTCCATTTTCTTGAAACTCTTCTTTCCATCTGATACTGCACAAACCTAGTTTTCCTTCTGACCACTTTATGATTATTCTTTCTCTTGCTTGCTAAATAAAGTTAGTTCTTGGACAACTATTCTTCTTTTTCTGTATTCATTTCCAGGGTTGCCTCACAGTAATCCTATGTCTTGAACTATCATTTCTATATGGAAATTTAAATCTATATCTTCACACCTGGCTCTAATTTTGAAACTCTAGTCCTATCATTTCAACTGCTTTTAAATCAGTAAGCCTGCCTTTGGAAGCCCAACTTGTTTAAGGCAGAGTCTGAACTTTATTTATCTTTGTATTTCCAGAGCCTCTCACAGTGCCAGGAATGGGGCCTAACATATAAGAGAATATGGAATGTAGGGATGGCTAGGTGGTAAATACAAGATCACCCTAATTTATAATTTGGGTAACCAGAGGATGAGGGCTCCTAACTGAGATAGAGAATGGATCAAGAAGAGGACGTGGGAGAGGAGGAAGAAAAGGAATTGACTGCAACTTTGACCATGTGGAGTTTGAGATCCCAACTGTACACCAACACCAGAGTAAACTTCCTGCAACACAGCTTGATCATGACACAACTTCCTTGTTCAGAAACCTTCTATGGTTTCTCACTGTCGACCAAATCCATATCAAACACTCCATCCTGGAACTTCAGGTCCTCCACAATCTGGCCACTACTTAGTTTTCAAAATGACCTCAGATTCTTTCCTTCTACCAAACATCTGCTTTTCATCTCCTGGGCATGCGTCAGACGTTCCGCCCCCTGGGCCACTCCTTCCATCTGGAAGGCAATCCTTCAAAACCCTATCCATGCTGTAGGACTCAACTCAAATAACATCTTATATAATTAGAATTGTTTCTCCAATTACCCCAGACAGAAAGACTTCTACCTCTGAGGACATATCAATCTTGTTACGTGTACTGATCATATAACATTCCTTCATGCTCGTGGTATAGCTATTCACATGTATGTTTTATTACACCTATGAGACTTCAAGCTTTAAGAGGGTAGAGATTGTGTTTCGTTTATGTGTTTTCAGTCTTTCCAAGCACCTAGCTCATTGTCATGCTTAAAAAATGAAATAGCCAGTTGTTTACCAGCAAAGTGAGTTTCTTTGGGAATAGCAGAAAACTGCAATTTGGGACAAGCAAGCTACAGCCAAACCATAGGCAAATCTAGAGAACAAGAGAGGGGTTTTCTTCTGTAGAGGAAAGGAAGGAATTGGGAGGGGTCGTTTCTGCACAAAAGTCCAAGAAGAGCAAGAGTTGGCGTTGTCCTGGCTTCTCATCAGCTGGGTGGTTGCAGGAAAGGAGAAAATCTCTCTCCTGATGGGGTAGTAAAAGCGAGCTACTTTCTGTTGATGCCTGTAGAAGGTGACCAGTGATAACACATGAGAGCTTCCCCTTCAGGGCTTCTCCACTCCATTTAAAATAAGGTTTTCTTTATTTTCATGCCACCATGTGACATGTAATAAATGCTTAATAAATAATAATAAAATGAAAGAACAGAATATAGATGAATGAATAATTGAAGGCAAGAAGAAATGAATGGATGGAGTAGTTAAGAGTAACTGTTCCCCAGTTGCTTTTATATGTATATACCCTTCAGCAAGTTCTTAATAACTATAATGAATGTGCCAGCCCTGAATGAAGCATGTGTTCAAGAGAAAGTAAGGGGCCAAGAAATATTGAATGACTATCAAAGTTTGGGCTAATTGATCCATGGCTTGGAGTTTGTAGCTGTTGGTTCCAGGTAGAACTTCTGTGCCAATTAGTAGAATAGACAGTAAAACTAGAAGCCAAGTGAAATGTTTATACTTCTCCAGGCTCACTATATATAAATTATTAATGCTTCCTGATACTACATTTTCCTTGAATATATTTAAATATAAATACATTGGTGGGAGCAGAAAATACATTTATATTTCCATTGCTCCAATGTAATTTATAAAACTAACATTTATTATATATTTCTGATTACAAAGTACATATGTGTTCATTGTAGAAAATTTGTAAAGTACAGAGAATCACAAAGATGAAATTAACATTATAAGCTACCTTCTGAAATATACATCTATTAATATATTTATATATATTCTTTTAGGGTTTTTATTTCTAAGTGTAAGATAATACCTTCTTCTAATTTGCTTTCCTTCTTGTAATATGCTTAGAATATTTTCTATGTCATAAAGAATTCTTAATAGAACATAACTTTTTATGGTTGTTGCATATTCCATCATAAACACATACCATATAATCAACTTGTTATTGTTCGTCATATAGCTTGTTTTGAACATTTCCTAATTGTACATAATTTTATGATAAACATCTCTGCACTCAAAGTTTTAGCACCTCTCTCATTACAGTTTGGTAAATTCTAATTCTTTTTTTTTTTAAGATTAAAAAAAAAAGATTTATTTTCTTGCTTGAGAGAGAGCCCAGAGCAGTCTCCATAGCTGTACATCATTAGTTGTGACATAGTTTCATTCCACACAGGTGGATGTGGGGCTGCGTCGGGTGGGAACCGAACTGCGGTCACCCCTCATGGCAGGTGTGCTGCAGTTTGGCATATGGGTTTGCATGGGCTCTGGCCGGGGATTTGATCCCCAGAACTCACAGTTGCCAGGCAAGAGCCACCCCGGCATTCCGGTAAATTTGAATTCTGAATCAAAGAGCATGCACAGTCTTATGGCCTTTCGTACATATTTCCAGGTTTTTCTGTTTTGTTTGTTTCATTTCGTTTTGTTTTGTTTTAAGAAATTTATAGTCTTATCGATACAGTGTAGAATTTTCTGTTGTCCCATACTCCCTTCACCAGTTTTTTAGGTAAAAAGTTATACTTCATTGTTTAATTTACTTTTATCTGAGTTCTTGTGTGTCAAATTTTCTCCTAACTTAAAGGAGCTCTTTATTTCTTCTTTTGCCACGTAAAGGTATAATATCAAGGATGCCCATCCTTTTGGCTTCCCTGGGCCACACTGGGAAAATAAGAATTATCTTGAGCCACACATAAAATACACCAACACTCATGATAACTGATGAGTTAAAAAAAAAAAAAAATTACAAAAACTCTCATAATGTTTTAAGAAAGTTCACAAATTTGTGTTGGGTCACATTTAAAGCCATCCTGGGCCACATGTGACCTGTAGGCCTTGGGTTGGACATGTCTGGTTTATATCATTTGTTCTTATTGTATTATTTCCAAGAGCTTTTTATTTATTAAAGGTATTGATCTTGTCATATACTACAATCATAATTTTCCAGTTTTTGTGTGCCTGTGAACTTTATTTATGTTGATTTTTTTTACACATAAAACGCTTTCATTGCATGTCAGATACATCATTCTTTTATTTTATGAAATCTGCCTATTCTTATATACAGAGTACTGTGCATTTGCTTGTTCTTTTCATTTTTAATGTTTAAAACTTTCAATCAATTATAGTTTATACTAAAAATGTTGTAAGATGGGATTATGACTTTATTTCCCTTCTCTTCCCCCCTCCCCCCAAATAATTAGGTAATCCTCCTAGTATTAATATGGAATAATCTCTTTCTTTGAATTATTTAAAACACTGCCTTTACCATATATTGAATTTTCACCATTATCTGCTCTAGAATTTCTATTTTGTTTAATTTATCTGTTTATTATTCTGAGAGGACACTTTTTATTATAGAATTATAATGTATATGAATATTTACTAATGTAATTTTACCTTTATTTATTTATTTATTTATTTAGGGAAGAGTTATTGGCTCTTCTCCTCTATTTTTCCAGATAAACTTTTTAAATGATTTACTCAACTTCCAGAAAAGTTTTTTAAGATTTGATCGGATTCTCATTAAGATTCGTAAATAAAGGTGAACTTTCAATTTGCATAATTTTGTCAACCCAACATGATTTTATTCCAACTATTCTATAGTCAGTTATGTTTTCTTCTGCATCATGCAATCTCCTTGTTACATTTATGTCTAGAAATTTCATTGTTGTTGTTGCTATCTTGCTTAAGTCATTATATTTTTAAAGATTTATGTTTATTGTTTTTTTGACAGACAGAGAGACACAGACAGAGAGAGACAGAGAGAAGCGGGAGGGCTCAGAGCAGTCTCCATAGTTGACAGCATTAGTTTTTCATATAGTTTCACTCCACAGGTGGGCACGGGGCTGTGCAGGGCAGAAACTGGGCCGGGAGCCTCCTGCATAGGCCCCGGCAAGAACTGAACTTGGGGCACATCCCAGTTCAGCATATGGGTCCACCTGGGCCGGAGCCAGGATTCGATCCTCGGGCTCCGAAGCTGCAAAGCAAGCGCTTAAACTGCTGAGACATCTCAGCTTTCCCTAATTCATTATATTTTATAACAGAATATTGCTAACATATTATACATTTATATGTAACATATTATATGTAACTGGCCAATTTAGTGAACTCTCCTGTAAGACCTAGGAAGCTTATTTACTTTTCTCCCATTAAGTATGTCACCTACAAATATTTGTTTATTGGTTTTGCCATCCTTTTCAATTTCATACGTAAGAGTTGTTTTATTGTAGATATTAATCATTTATTGAATTTTGATTATATAGGTGTGTGTGTATGTATATATAGTATGTATGTGTGTGTGTGTGTGTGTATGTGTGTGTATGTGTGTGTATATAGTCATCTTCAAGTTGTCACCCAGCAATTACACTCATAACTGCACATATGATATACTTCATTTAAGAGAATTCTTTCATGTGGATGCAAAGTCATCAGTTTTGCCTTACAGTCTATGGCTTGGGGTCACCATTCAAGATGCCCTTCCCCACCCTTGGATATGATTTACTCCAACATGTTCTTTATTAACTTTATAGTTTCACATTTTGATCTTTTATCTATTTGAAATATGTTTTTGCAAACAGTATGAGGTAAATGTCCTCCATATTATCAGTCAGTTTTCTAACACCATTAATTAAATAATCCATTTTATTGATATCAATTTGTGACTATCACTTTTTTGATAAGTTAAAAAGAACATATACAGGAATATAATTTTGAGCTCTCTTTTTTTCTACTTTATCTATTTGACTTTATATCTGATAGGGTAAATTCCCTAATTAAACTTTATTTTTTCAAAATTGATTTAGCTATTAAAGGACTTTCATTCTTCCATATAAATTTTTTAAGGAATTTGTTGAGTTTCTAAGAAGAGCCCTAATGGAATTTTAATTGGTCTTGCATTGACTCCACAGAATGATTCATTCTGATTAAAATCTTTATATCATGGGATGCTATATCTCATTCATGAGTGTGGCAAATCTTCCCATTTTATTCAAATCTTCCTTTATAATGTTTTGTGAACTGTAAAATTTTTTCTATAGAAGTTGTGTGCATTCTACGTACTTTATAAAATTTGTTATTACTGTGAATACCTGATTTTCTAATTTATATATTTTATTTTCAATAATTTCATATTGGTTATTGCTGTCATAGAGGAAGGAGTTCTATAAAAGTGTGGCTGAACTCTCTTGATAATTCTAATAGCCCCTATTAGGTTTTTGGCATAGATAATCATATCATTGTCAAATAATTCAATGTTTTGATTTTTCCTTTCCTAATCTTCTACCTTTTATATTCAATAATATGTTAATAGTAGTAGTGATGGAGAAAATGCTTGTTTTATTCCTGGTCTTAAGGGGAATATGTTCTCCCAAATCTCTATTGAGTTTGATCTTTGCTTTAGGGTTTGGGCATAAAATCCTTATAAAAAATGGGACCTTATAAAGCTAAAAAGCTTCTG
>PVKE010014060.1:0-35535 GCA_004027555.1 Craseonycteris thonglongyai | reverse complement strand
TACATTTTAAACAGAAGAAAAATTGAAACTCAACGTGGTCACCGAGGATAAATAATATTGATTGATAATAATACTGTTAATACAAAAGAAAAGAAGCTACCGTATGACACTACCAAATATTCAAGCTAACTGACTGTGTTCTTCGATGAGTCGAGTCCATAACTGTTGAGTTCACGCGTTGCGTCTTGTGACAAGTGTAACACATAAGTCAAAATGTATTGTCTGGGTGGGCGGAGATCACAGTGTCAGGCTGTCAGAATTCTAGGAATTTATGACCTTGGCAAATTCCCAGAATGCATTAAACTATTGCTAGAAAGTTTTGTCTTCTACAATCGCTTCAAAGTCTATGGTACACGGAATTCCACCCCAGACATTGCAAGCGATCGACGATCGACCAAAATTGGCCTCGCTATCGACAGGTGGACCGCGATCAACTCGTTGGCCACCCCCGGTGAAGACTGTTGTTCTAGGCATAACATATTCCCTAGCAAGACCAAAAATGTTAATACTGTCCTCATATTTGCCTATTATATATATTTTTTCCCTTTCACTCAATGGTGGTGCAAAGTAATTCTCTTCTTTTCTCAGTGCTATGACTGCTCATTTTCTTAGGACCCATGAAGAAAAAAAGCACAAAATACACAAAATGAGCACAGAAGCCAAAATAAGACCACAAGGAGATGTGCGCAGGGCAAGAGCTAACACTGTAAGTAATATGTAAGCCCTTATTTCTGCTGCAAATATTAGTGAGTCATGAGGCAATTAACACAGACAAATTCCAATTGTGCATCAAATACCAAAAAAACAACAAGTACTGAGACAAAATTTTACATTAAAATGCATGGAGAACTAAGATTAGTTTCAAAGCCGTCAAGGACCAAGGTATGACTATACAGAGAAACATAGCCCGGTATGGTCAAGAAATGATTTGTAGTGAAGATAGAAAATGACCAAAGGACATTCAGGCAATTATAGAACAAAGTTAACTAGAGATGTAGATTACTCTTATTCTCTTTCTATTTCTTCCATTAAAAAAAAAATGTGATCATTGGTGGGTTATTTAGCTTACCTGTTTTTCAGGTACTTTAGTAACAAAATGGGGATAAAAAATAGAATGTACCATATTATAAATGTTGAGGGAATTAAATAATATTAACACATTAAAGTAGTTTACACAGGGCTCGGAATTAATAACCCTTGAAAAAATTTACCTAGTAAGGTCACTTTATTATTGTTTATGAGGTAGAAATGGGCACATATATCTAAAAGATGGTAAGTAACCAAATTGGTTATAGGAAGAGCTCATAGTGGTGAGAAGGGAGTTATATGATAAAGCAACAAGCTGTTCTTTTGCTTTAAGTGAATAAACGTTTGGAAAAGGAGGGTGGGATTTAAGTGAAAAATATGTGAGTTCAATCAGATTTCCCACTACCAACAATTATACAATTAACACATTTTTTTAATTTTGGATCACCCACTAGGATCATAAGCATCTATTTTAATCAATAACAAATGATATTTAAGGGAAGTAACAATATTCTTCATTCTAAGATACTATATTTAAGTAAATTTAGATGGCAGTAATCACATACAATTGTGTTTAGTATAATGCAGTGCCATAGTATATTCTAAAACTTTTATGTAAATATGTTTTACTCTTATGGGAAGTTATTAGAAAGTAGAAGCACTTTTAATAGTGGCAGGAAATAATCATTTTAAACAACAATTTAGCTGGTAGATTTAACAACAGAATTTCATGGAAGCATTGGATAACTTAATAGTAATTTAAAGAAAAAAATATGTTTTCTGATCAGTATTTTTATTGTTATTTTTTTTGTGTAAGACTATGGGAGATTATATTATTGCTATTTCTCATTTTGAAAGTAAAACTTACAAATTTCAAAAAGAAAAGAAAATATTACCACCAATAACAAAATTAGTTTTTCCCCATTTTTTCAGTTGCATCAATCTCCTAAGAAATGTGTTTCTATTTGCTCTAATAATACCATTAAAATAAAAAAAACAACCCTCATGTACATCAAATTGTCTAATATTTTATCTCCTACTATTTTCTTTATTCTACTTGAAAATCCAACCCTTCCCCCCACCCCACCCACCACAAAAAAAAAAAAAGAAAAGAAAATAAAATATCAGAAGCTTTGCTTTGGATAATGACTAAACTCAAAGTCACAGAATACAGGCTTTGATCTTGAATCCATCAGATCTGACCCTTTCAACTACAAGTCTTACACATTGCCTTGCATTATAGCAACATACAATAATCCTGTTCCTCAGAGCACTGTTTTTCCTTTAATCGGTTATCTTTAAAGAATTATATGACATACACGCATGTTTTCTAGTTCAAAATTTTCAAAAAGTAAAGAAATAGTCCATCAGGAAGCTGATAGTCCCTTCGGTGATGATTATGACCCTATGGCTGAGAACTGCATGATCTTTGCACTGCAGCCTAGAGGTTTCATGTATTGGGTGGATATTTAAAATGGGGTCATATTGTGAAGGGCTTTAAATGTGAAGATGATGTGTTTATGCAGTTGCCTATTGTTAATGAGGAGGTTTGAAATATTCTAATGAGAAAAATGCAAAAGAAAAAAGATGTATTCTTTTAATCAGTATCTTAGAAGAAATTACTACTTACTAGACCCTGTGTTTCATCCTAGAGGAATAAAAATAATCTGTATTTTTAGAACTCATGACAGTCAGAGAAAAATTATGTAATTGAATAAATTGGGAGATGATGTGATAAATGCTATCAAGAAATTAAAGGAAAAATAGCCCAGCTTTAGAAGAATGAAGAAAATAAAGATCAGAACAGAATTAAATGAAATAGAAATTACAAAAATAATAGAAACAATAAACAAAACAAGAAGCTGTATTTGGCAGAGGGGGAATTGACAAACCTTTAACTACACTTAAAAATATTTAGGCTTATTAATAGAATTATGAAAATAATTTTAATAACTTTCCATGCTTTTTCTCTTTTGTATTTTTTCTCCTGCATATATTACATAAATAGTCACAGACCACTTAGTGTTGCAGTTCCATAGGTAGGTCACTAAACTTACCTAATTGTATTATAGCTACTAAAAGAATTGTACACCTGGAACCTATGTAATTTTTACTAGCCAATGTCACCACAATAAATTTAAGAAAACAAACAAACAAACAAACAAAAGAATTCACAACAGAAATATTAATGAAACAAACCAGATACTCAAATACAAATTTGTGTTAGAAACAAATAATGAGAAGAGACATATTTCTGTCTCATTTTCTCTGGAGCTGCTTTTTCTCACTAGGGTCTTCAGCATGTAGTTTTCATAACTAACTTAAAGATATTAATTAACTGCATATGGGAACCTTTGAATGTTCAAGGTGAGATATTTGAAGCTTAGTGACTACTTAATCTAGAAATTTTCTTCTTCTGAAATTTTATTAAAGAAAATGAGTGAAGAATATTTTGATAAAACTTACAGAAATTTTAAGTGATTTTACATTTTTCAGTTCTCCTGGGTAATTGATTGTATAAAGCTATGGAGAACTTTTATACATATGTTTTTACTAAAATGATTTTTTGGGCTATTTTTATTGTACTTATTTATCACTTTTAATTAGAATCTAGTTGAGAAAAATGGTTGCAAATATGTGCAACAGGCCACAGTTTGAATCTCATTCATAAATATTTTTAGACATTGTTTTCCCATGTAGCTATATGAAACAACAAAAACTCAGCAGATCTATCTTGACCATAAATTAAAACTGATTCAGGGGAAGCCAGGACGGCTCAGTGGGTTAAGCGCTTGCTTTGCATCCCTGGGGACCGAGGATCAAGTCCCGGCCGCGGCCGTGTGGACCCACATGCTGAACTGGGGAGTGCCCCCTGTTCAGTTCTCACTGGGACAAGACCCCAGCCCAGTTCCTGCCCTGTGCAGCCCCGCGCCCACCTGTGGAGTGAAACTATGTGGAAAAACCAATGACGTGCAACTATGGAGACTGTTCTGGGCCCTCCCCCTTCTCTCTGTCTCTGACTCTGTATCTCTCTCTCTCTCTGTCAAAAACAATAAAAAAATCTTTAAATAAATAAATACATAAAAAATAAAAAAAATTGATTCAGTAGTTTTTCTGCCATTTGATTGAATATATTAATAAATATTCTAAAATGTAATTGTTCTATTAATATTTTTCATTGTTAGGGTTAATTATGTATCTGTAGGTATTTTTTTATTTTATTACCAAACATTCAACCTAAGGCATAGACCAGTCAACTAAGCAAATGCAGCTAGCTCGTTTCTAATTTTTTTAATGTGTTGCAATGTACCACTCAATAGAAGGCCAAAGACATCATACTTAAGATATTTATATTATTGTGAAATCATAGAAAATATTTATATATGTTTTTTACAAATTATTTATCAGGGATTTATGATGATCAATTTTATGTGTCAACTTGATGGTTTCAAGAAATGGATAGCTAGCTGGTAAACATTATTTCTGGGTGTGTCTGTTAAGGGTTTCCACAATAGATTAGCACTAAAACTAGTTGATTGAGGGAACCAATGGTACTGTCTCATCTGGTTGAGTAATGTCTAATTCATTGAGATCCTGAATAAAACCAAAGGGCAGTAGAAAGTTGGATTTATACTTTGAATGACTGCTAGAGATGGGACATCCATCTTATCATAGCCTTAGTGCTCCTGGATCTCAGACCTTCAGACTTGGGCTTAAATCTACAGTGTCAGCTTTCTGGCTCTCAGGCCTTCAAAATATAACACTGGCTTTCTTGGGTACCTCCATAATCACATGAGCCAATATGATATAGAATATATATCCAATGGTTCTGTTTCTCTGGAGAATACCAACTACTATAGTGCTGGTAAGCACAATGCTAGTAGGGTATGATAAAATACAGCTAGACACAGTGCCTACTTTCATGGAACTTATAGTCTAGTAGAGAATGAGTAGAGGATATAGTATCAAATAAATATTTACAAAATAAATTGCAATGGTAGCAAATTCCAGAAATTTTGTATATGTAAGATTGAAGGTGGGAGATGTAACAGAAAATACATCTTTGCCTAAGTGCTGTTTAAACTCAAGCATAAAGACAGCACCTGTGTTATGCAATGAGTGATGGGCACAAAATTCCAGTCAAAGAGACTAGTGCCTGCAAAGCTTCAGAGGCTGAGAAGTGCTTAATTGGCAGAAACTGGAAGAAGGCCAATATGAACTGGTTTGTGCTGAGTGAAAAAAATTTTTAATTTTGTCTCAAGCATAATAGGCTGACACTAATAATTTTAGGCATACAGTATGTTACCTCATTTCCAGTTCTGGGCAGAATGGTAAGGAAGCCAGTCATATCAGTTGAGAGACAAGTATTTCAGTCAAAATATGATGTTTGCATGAACTAGGTAGTAAATGTGTAAAAGAAGATATACATAGGATTTGAGACATATTTTAGTGATCCTTCCAATGGTGTGCTACATATAGTTGGACAAGCTTAAACTTTAGACAGATAAGAGGGTGCATGAGAACACACAGAAGAATGGATGTGGAGATGCTCTACAATTTCCAAGCAAGTAATGTTTGTTGATGTTCATTAAAAATATTCTCTAAGTACTGTTAGAAAGAATTGTGCAACCCTTTAATTTCTTCCATTCATTATTTTTATCATTTTTAAAATATAGAAGACATGATGCAAAACTAGTCATTTTCAAGGTTAAATATGCATACCATTTTAAGCTAGTTTTATTGAACTCTTAAATCATGAAAAACAATAAATGCAGCATAATTCAATGTTATATTCTTTTAATTATTCATTAAATGAATATTTAAGTGCTTGCTGTGTCCTAGGTTTTTTGATGGTCATGCAAAGCCAACAAGCAACTTCAATAAAATATCCTAGGGGTAGAGATGAGGGGCAGGTAGAGAATTAAACCCATCTAAAAGCAGTCAAAGGACTAGGACTCTAGGGATAAGTATTAAAATGATGGGCAGGCAAATTGTGCAAAGTATGTGTTGTTATCTCTATCTCTATCACTATCACTATCAATATAACTATCTTCATCACCCCTCAGTTAGTTGTCCACTCAACCTTCCATGATACCAATTGAGATGTCCCGAACAAAAAAGGGTGTCATCCTACAAGATATGAGAAGACAGTGTGTGATATCAGATAAGTACATAATGTACAAGAAGCCAATTTTAATACAAATTGAGGACAATGGACCAATGGGTAACAATATGGAGTTTGCAGAGCATGTCTGTAGAAAACGTGGTCCTAACTAGGCTTCCCTGAACATCCACCCATGTCAGGACTAAGAAGACAAGTCAGTTCATTATCAATAACACACATATTAGATGCTGATATATATTTTTTAAAGAAATGAATATGTTTTAAGCACTTGTTTGTCAACATCAGTGTTTTAAACAAGCTGTTCATTACACCCAAAATATAAGTGACCTTATACTTGAGATTTAATATTTCTTTCATTGCATGCCTTTTTATCTAGTCATGAAGCCAAATATTAAAAATTGCTAGATAGTATTTTAGATCATTCACCAGCTCCTTAATTTCTGATAAAATATTTTTAAAAGAGAAAAATATTTTATTAAATTTTAATACAAAAAATAATTACATTTAATTTAACTTTAAAAGTTCTTACAGCTCAAAAAATTCTCAAAATTGAACAATCTCTTTAACATAAGTTGTATTCGTATTAAAAAGAAAATTTTGTATTCCCTCTCTATTTCCCTCTCCCTTTCATTCTTGCTTGTTCTCTCTCTAGGAAAAAGAATAGATGAGAGGGACAAAATAATAAAGAGAAAAAGAAGGGAGGAAGAGAGAAGAAAAGATGAAAGGCAAAGACAGAGAGAGAGAAAGAGAAGAGGAAATATTTAAACTTGGAGAACTTGTAAACCAGAAGGATCATAAGATTATTTTAGTCAAGCATTTTCTCTCATTTACAGAGAAGAAAGATGAAGCTCTGGAGGATTAAATGATTTATCAAAGAACCTAGAGTGATATAGTGAAAGAGCCAGAGGAAAAAAGCTTTCTTATTTTTAACTGTGTTCTGCATTCCCAGAAAGCAAAGATACATTTTGGTTTTCTAGCACTTTTGTTATTATATCCACCATAGGATTACTTCCTACCCAATTTGTATTCTCATCTATTGTAAGTAATTGAAAACAATGTGAATTTTGCTATTATTCAGTAAAAATTGACAGTATGACTGTAAAAGGCACTTCTGATTAGAATTGACCAAAAAAACTTTACATAATTTTAGCAACATTTAAAATGTCTTCTCTGGCATTACAATGGAGCAAAAAGACAGTTTTTTCAACTGATGGTGCTGGGATAAATGGACGTCCAAATTTTGAAAAGAAATGAATCTAGACCATATACTCTTTACAAAAATTAACTCAAAATGAATTACAGACCTAACTGTAAAAAACAAAACTTTAAAGCTACTACCAGCAATAACCCAGATGACCCTGGATGTAATGATTACATTTTAGATAAGAGGAGTGGTCAAGAAATTTGCAGAAGGGGGAGTTTTCGGAGAGGTGGGAATATTAGTGCACACAGTATGATTGTTTAACTTAGTACTAGTATGTGCGCCAAATTTCAGCCTACTTGCATATGTGTTCTTTCAGATATTGCTGAAGAAGCACAACAGATTTGAAGAAAACCCCAAGCATGAATAAAATTAAATTTTGCACCGTCATTAAATTCCTCACAAAACAAGGGAAAACACCTCAAATCATTTTGGAAGACATATAGCAGCTTACAAGGACTATTGTCCTGGGAAATCCATGGTTTAAAAATGGCATAGCCTTTTCAAGCTAAGCAAAGAGCTGATTGAAGACATTAGCTCAGGACTCCCTGTGAGGCCACTTTCTCAGACATTGTCAAAAACTTGAAAACTTGTAGTGGAAGATGCCAGATTGCATTAAAAGCAGCTTGCAGAAATGGTTGGCATATCACCTACAACCTTTTTGAATATTCTCCATCAGCATCTAAGAATGTCAAAAATCCATGCAAGATGGATACCAAGAATGCTCACACCGCTTCAAAAACAACACTGTGTCGAGTGTTCAGGACAGTTTTGGGGTCTCTGCAGAGACAAAAAAGAAGATGTTTTAAACTGGATTGTCACTAGTGATGAAACTTGGCTTCCTTCTTATGAGCCTGAGTCAAAGCATGATAAGGCACACCACCCCCTAAGAAGTTCAAAGTGTCACAATCACCTGGAAAAATGGCTATTATTTTGGGGAGATGCAAAGAGTGTCCTGATGATCAATTATAAGGATAAGGGTGTCACAATAACTGGACAGTACTATTTCAGTCTGCTTAAATTGTTCAAAGAATCTGTGAAGGAGAAAAGTAGAGGAAAATGAATCAAAGGGGTGCTGCTTTTGCACAGCAACACACATTTGCACAAGAGCAACGTTGCATTGGCTACTCTTCACAACTGTGACTTCCAAATGTTAAACCACCCTCCCTACAATCCAGACCTGGCTCCACCTGATTATTGTTTGTTCCCAGACATGAAAACACAGAATCAAGGGAAGAAATTCACAGACTACAAAAAAGTTAAAGCTGCAATTTCAGCATATTTTAAGGGCAAAAACAAAACATTTTCTTTTTTGGAGTGTATAAATAAACTTATTGAAAGATCTGAAAAGTTTATTAGGGCTAAGGGTGAATACACTGAAAAAGTAAAATAATAAATATGTTTTTATTACCCTCCCCCTTATTCTGTGAATTTCTTGACCACACCTATACAACACCAATGATACAGTCATTGATAAGTGGACTTCATTAAAGTTAAAAACTTTGCTCTATGAAAAGCAATGTCAGCAGAATGAGAAGACGAACCACATACTGGGAGAATATATTTGTAAAAGACACTTCTGATATAGTAGTGTTATCTAAAGTATAAAAAAAACTTTTAAACCTCAACAATAAGAAAATGGATAACGAGATTAAAAAAATGAACCAAAGACCTTAACAAATAACTCACCAAAAATGATATACAGTTGGCCAATAAGCATATAAAAGCATGTTCCATATCATATGTCATCAGGAAAATACAAACGAAAACAATGAGATACCAATTCACTCTCATTAGAATGGACAAAACCCAGAATACTGACAATACCAAGTGCTGACAAGAATATGGAGCAATAGGAATTCTCACATATTGCTAGTAAAAATGCAAAATACAGCCTCAACCACTTTGGAAGATAGTTTGTTACAGTTACCATTCAACTCAACTCTGTTCCTCAGTATTTACCCAAAGGAATTGAGAACATGTGCACACAAAAACCTGCACACAGTTGCTTGTAACACTTTTATTTATGATTGCCAAAACTTACAATAGAAGTAACCAAGATAAATGGATAAGTGAACTGTGGTACATTTAGACAATGGGATACTATTCAGTGCTAAAAATAAAGACATTTACAAGCCATAAAAAGACAGGGAAAAAAACTGAAATGTATATTACTAAGTGAGAGAAGCCAATCTGAAAAGGCTACATACAATATGTTACTTAAACAACATGCTGGAAAAGGCATGTGACACTATGGATACAATAAACACATCTGGCAGAGATTTCGAAGGGGAAGGAAAAAATAGAAAATTTTTCAGGGAAGTGAAAATATTCTATAATATAATAATGATGGATAGATGTCACTATACATTTGTCAAAACCCATAGCACAACACAGGTGTGAGCCCTAATGTAAACTATGGACTTTTGGTAATTCGGACGTGTCAATGCAGTTTCATCAAATTTAATACCTCTGGTTAGGAACGTAGTTAATGGGGGAGGCTATGCACATAGAGAGTAAGGTTACATGACAAATCCCTGTACCTTTTTCTCACTTTTGCTGTGAACCTAAAACTACTCTAAAAATATTGTCCTTTGAGAAAAGGTCTACTATTTCTTCCTTTCCTCTTTTTTTTTTTATTATTTTCAGAATATAAGGGTGATTATTTTAGTTATGCACTATAAATGATTAAGTTTGTCTTTTTCAAATGATTTCTAATTTGGAACCTAACATAGCCTTTAAATGATTCTAAACTTTAGCTTCTATTGTATTCTCTTTATTGCTCTATATATTTTTAAAGATAATTTAATTAGCTCTGTAGAATTCTATCCTGGTTCTAACAACCTTCACAAAATTTAAAAGTATTTTATTTTAAGTTTTGCTGTTATTTATTTTTAATATGTATGGTATGCTTTACTGTCTCTCTTCATATACTGGTTTTTGGGTTTTTTTTTTTTCATATATAAGATGCCCCTGTGTATAGTCACAAGACAACCCCTACTTTTTTAATCCAACTTTAAGAAATTAATACACAGGTTATTCCCCTGTATAAAACTACCCCCAATTTTTGCTCTAACAACGTTAGACAAATGTATCACCATATACAGAGAAATAAATATGCTAATTGTGTCTCAGGAATAAACCTGAAGATATATGGGGAAAACACTGTATTTGGTACCTGACAACTGTAATCATTTCAGTTTAAGATTACATTCTCTTCCAGGTTGGAGTTATGACAGGAATTAATAAATGCACTGCTTTTTTTTTATTGCACTTAAAACCATAAATGTTTTGATTTGAAATTCTTGCATCAATACTTGATATTGGAATTGATCTATTTCTCTAAAGTATGACAGTAGTATGTCTTCTATCAGCACCTGTTTAACTCTTTACTGGCACATCTACTGCATCTTGAGAATCAGCCTTAAAAATATAAGCCAATAAAATTGTAGTAAATGCAACAGTTGTTGTTGTTATTTATGTAAAAACTTCATATTGTGCTATAGCTAGATCTGTTAAAGTGGTAAATAAAACAGATAAATAGGAAGAAATATGCCAGTTGTTTTTCAAAATGATTTACAAAATTTATTATTTGTATATATGAAAGTTAATACACAAAGTATCTCCACAGGAAAGAGAAACAATTAGCATAGCCATTAAACCACATTTCAATTTTACCTCTATTGTTCATTACAAGTTTACTAGTTTCTGTATATTCATATTCCACAAATACAAATGTCAGTACAAAATATTTGTATAACTTCTAGAGCAAAATTCAGGGCAAATAAATTTTACGTTGGCTTACAAGTACATGTAGTGTTAGTAACACTTAAAGTCTTGAACAGATATATTTCAGCTATAAAGACTGAAGTAAATTTAATTCAGCAGTTTATTCTATATGCAGAAAAACATGTTGTCTGGAGCAGGAGAGTTGTGAAGGGCCTCTAGCCCAGTACCAAATGCAGCGGCTGTGAATTTGCCAATGTGTTGAAGTGACCTATTCATTAATGACCATGGTTTTGTACTTCTCTAATGTAGTTCGTATCTAGTGCTGAGTCTTTCAAAAGTGGTTATAGAACATATTCATGAAGTAGAACAGTTTTCTCTGTGCTCTAGTTTCTAGATACATATTTTTTTTCATGCTATTTATAATCCTTAGTTTGTTCATTGACTTCAGCAGATTGTAGTTAAAACTTGGGATTTTTTTTTTTTTTAATACTGGGGATTATTCAGAAAAATGTGCTAGGTTAGTCCTAGTACAGTTTACTTAGCCAGTGGTGAAATTAATTGTTCTTGGGTTCCTTATGTCCCAAGTGTCTATATTCTCTTAAGGCTTCTCAAATGGAAATAAATTGAGTATATTTACTTGTCCTCTAGAGAAGAATATTTCAGAATATATATCATTTAAGCTTTTCTATTAAAAAATATAAAAATTTTACACATGTGTTTTTGGGTAAAACTTTTCCATAAGAATTAAGTATTATACAATTTAAAAGTTTATTTCACAATGAATTGTACATACAGCAATAATTTGTGTTTTCTTTGATAAACAGAAGCTATAAATTCTTAACTGAAATAGAAATGTTGAGACATTATAGTAGAAGTCACTAAAATATAATCAACATATCAATTGATGAAAAATATTTTCAAAATGAGATACGGTATCAATTCTAAATGCTGGGAAGCCAGGATGGCTCAGTGGGTTAAGCACTCACTTTGCAGCCCCAGGGACCGAGGATTGCATCCTGGCCCCCGCCCGTGTGGACCCATATGCTGAACTGGGGAGTGCTCCCACTTCGGTACTCACCGTGGTGAGACCCTGGCCCAGTTCCTGCCCTGTGCAGCCCCTCGCCCACCTGTGGAGTGAAACTATGTGGAAAAGCCGATGATGTGCAACTATGGAGACTGTTCTGGGCCCTCCCATTTCTGTCTGTCTCTGTCTCTCTATCTCTCTCTGTCAAAAGCAATAAAAAAAATTCTAAATGCTATTTCCAGTTTGTTTTACTGTTCTTTTTCAGAAATAGGTTTTTGTTTTTTCAGGTAATGCATAGTTCTCTATTCTTTAAAGCAATTTTTATCAGAAATAAAGGAGTGTTTTGAGTCCGATATTACATATTTGGGTTGAAATCTGATATTACTTATTTAATAGCTTTGTGACTTTATCAAGTGTTTTTTAATGCTCCAAAATCAGCATTTCAATATGCTTATAAGAAAGATTTTACTGCTTATTTCAAACAAGTGTTTTAGGAATGAGATAATGCTTGCAAATCACATAGCAAATGGTTGATACCTAGTAGGTGCTTAATTAATGTTAGTCTCTTGTCATTTTAATGTATGATCATTATAATTTTCTTTGTGAATGTGAACAGCTTGTGATTTTTTTTTTATGCCTCCCTTCTTTGTGCTTTAATAGCTCTTTGATGCAATTACTCATTTCTGACAGTGGTTTGCACATATAAAATCCCAAACAGTTTAGTCATTTCAGACAATTAGTCAGATGTCTTTGTACACAGGATGCTAATCAACAATTAACTAAATTTGATGGTTCATGTTTGGTATCAAAAGGAACAAAGAATCTTAACTGAGATCAAAGTTGCACAAAAAACATTAAGTTAGTATTTTCCCCACTGAGAATTTAAGCACTGAATAGCCTGGATTATAAATGACTTTTACATTCAGAATTAATATTGTTTTTTAAATCATTTCACTAAAAGAAATTCCTCACATGTATTCGGAGGGAAAGATAGTTAGAAATAGGCTGGAGAAGTAAGTGGGAACCAATCTGAGAATCTTCTAAGTTATAACTTAGTGAAGTTTATTAAGCTAATGGTTAAATTGATTCTGCTTTTCTCAACTGTTTAAGTTTCTCTGAATGTTGTCTTGATTTCATCATACCTTTCTAATCTAGAAAATAGTACAAAAGACCTAATGCAGGGCCAGGGAGAACAGAAATTGAAAAAGGGAAGCCAGAGTTTGTTTTGTGTTCTGGATATAAGTACGTTATCAGATTTATGAATTGGAAGTATTTTCTCTCAGTCTGTGGTTTGTGTTTCCTTTTTTTTTTAACAGAAACTTTCAGTTATCATAAATTTTACATTTTGATGAAGTCCAGTTTGTCATTATTTTCTCTTGTAGATTGTCTTTTTTGTGTCATATCTAAAAAATCTTTGCCTAATGAGATCTTGAATTTTTTTCTATGCTCACTTCTAGAAGTTTTATTGTTTTAGCTCTTATATTTAGGTGTACCATCTATGTTGAGTCAATATTTTTAGTTGGTCCAAGATAGAGTTTGTCTTTTTTTGGGGGGTGGGGGTGGTATATTTATATCTAATTATCTGAGCTCCTTTGTGTAAAACATTTGTTTTTCTTGTCAAAATTGACATCTTTGTCTAAAATCAATTGACTATATATTGGGGTTCAACTATTGAACTTTATTTGGTTTCATTGAATCATGTCTACATCCTTTCATACTTACTTGACTATTCTTAAAATGAGGTAATGTGAGTCATCCAACTTAGTTTTTTTTAAATAGAAAATTTTTATTCTTTTATTTTTGTATAATTTTTAGAATTTGCTATTTTATTTTTATGAAAAGTTCTCCTGACATTTCATTTGGGCCTGGGACATACCTACAGGTCAAATTGAGGAGAATTCACGTGTGAATGATATGGACATTTTGATCCATAAACATGACATATCTCTTCATTTATGTAAGCTTGATGTAGTCAGTGGTAATACTTAGGTTATTAGCTTAGGCATTGTGTTTTGGGCCTACTAAGTAACCCTGTTTTTCTTTCTTGCTTGCATAACCTAGATTTTGTTTCAGATAGTAATGTGCCCAACTGAAGACTTGATTTTCAAGACTTCCATATGAAGAGCTGTAACTATTTGGCATGATTTTCTGCCAATGAGATATAGTATAGTATTAGGTATGTAGGTGTGGTTTCTGGAAAAGATTTGAATTTACTGATTAAATAAAACAAAACAAAATAAAAACAAACACAGTCATTAGGGCTCTCCCTCTTTGTATTGTATGCCTGTTTCCCTTCCTATGATGAGAATACTGAATTCTAGATGGTCAATATTAGCATGGAGCTAAGACTGAGTCAATATACTAAAGATAATAAAGGAAATAAACAAATGGAATCTAATTTAAAAAAATTTAGTGAGCTTTTCTTTCAAAGTTGGCTGCCCTCTCCTAAATTGTGTTGTATGAAGCCATCTAGACATCTATTTTTCTAAGCCTGTGTGGACATAAATTTTTGTTACATGCAGCCAAAATAATTTTCAGAAAAACAGCTGTAGAGTAGGTGGTACCATTCATTGATATGTGGAAGAAAGAATAAGAAATAAATGTCTAAATGTGTTCTATTATAAAATACCAGAGTAGAAATAAATACCCTATTCATGGAATTATAGTTTAACATAAAAAAAAACAGTGTGTTGCTTTAGTTTTAACTTTAGAGAATAAAAATGGAATACCAATAGCAAAGATGTCATTAGAGACCAAAGCTAAGATCATCCATACCTTCATATTCCCAGTTACTACGTACTCAGGTGAGAGCTGGGTAGTGAAGAAGGCAGATAGGATAAAAATGGATTCATTTGAAATATGGCATTGGATGAAAGCTCTGTGAATACTTTAACTTTCAGAAAGATGAATAAGTGGGTACTAGAGCAAAATTAAGCCTGACGCATCATTAGAGGTAAAATGACAAAAATTGTGCTGTTCTACTTCAGACACACAATGAGAAGATAGGGTTCTTTGTAAAGGACAATAATGCTAGGAAAAATATAAGATAGTTTCATGAAAGAAGTCATAGGTATGAGTTTATAGGAGCTGGTAAGGTGTATTGGGGATAGGACACTGTAAACATCACTCATTCTTGGAGTCACCCGAGAGCTGACTTAGGGCAGGTGTCACACACACACACACACACACACACACACACACACACACACACAGTGTTATACAAAAGATTCACACATTTAGTTTTTGGCTATATGAATATTTGTCAAAGAATAAAATGATTATAAAAAATCTATATTAAATTTTGCAGATAATAGATTATTCTCTATCTTAATTTTTGGATGAGTTACTTTCATATGTTTCATTAAAGAGGCAATGATATACCTAATACACATTTGTTTCCTGCATACCATTTAGTTCAGTCAGTTATAAAACTCATTGTGAATTATTAAAACTCATTGTGAATCATTGTGATTTTAAGCCCATGCCTTAAAAATAATTAATTACTTTAATTTTATTATACAAAAGCTTTATACTTTTGGATTATGTCCTGAATTCACTAACTTTTATACCCTTTTGAGAATCTTGTCTACAACTTTATACTTTCAAAGTGTGATGTAACTTCTTTAATAAAATATGTGTTCTAAAAAATTTACCTGGGGAAAGCCGGGATGGCTCAGCATGTTAAGTGCTCGCTTTGAAGCCCCGATGACCGAGGATCGGATCCCGGCTCCAGCCCAGGCAGACCCACATGCTGAACTGGGGAGTTCCCACAGTTCAGTTCTCTCACTGTCTCTGTATCTCTCTGTATCTCTCTCTCTGTCAAAAATAAAATTAAAATTAAAAAAAATAATTTACCTGTTAATTTTTGCAATCTTGAATAATTTTAATAAAGAGAAGTAAGAAATAATAATCATAAAGCTATTGATAGAGTGACAGAAAAAGAAAATCAGATTAAACAATATCAAGCTAATTCCAAGAACTCCATTTTCAAAATATATTTTTTCATCTCAGGCATTGG
This sequence comes from Craseonycteris thonglongyai, assembly GCA_004027555.1. Classification (NCBI taxonomy): domain Eukaryota; kingdom Metazoa; phylum Chordata; class Mammalia; order Chiroptera; family Craseonycteridae; genus Craseonycteris; species Craseonycteris thonglongyai. The sequence continues at coordinate 19,412 of PVKE010014060.1, read as the reverse complement.
GAATTAAATACAATCAGCAATTACCATGTAGATGTTCAATTAAGAGATGGTGAAACTCACATAATCTAACTGTAATTCTTGCTTAATATCAAGACAAAATTGACATAGTATTCCATTACATTTAAGTTTCTAACTATTTAGTTGACTTAGGTTGGTAGTAAGATTATTTTTTTTCAGAATGACTTCAGTTATTCTTGCTCTTTGAATAGCTTCTATTCTGTGAAAACTCTCCTAAACTCAAGTAATTTTTTCTAGAATAACTTTAGTTATTCTTGTTCATTAAAAAGCATCTGTACTATAAAAACTTTACTAAGCTCCAAGTCACAATTATGTGCTTTGTCTTCAGTACTTTCATAGTCTGTATCTATACTTGTTATGCCTTTCTTGCATTCTGCCTTGTATAATTCTTAATTGTGCATAAATCCATCTTTCTCATTAGGAAGTATATTACTTCAAAGAAAGATGGCCCTTTTCTTCATTTTTTACATCATATTTCTCCTTCCTTTCTTTCTTTTCTTTTTAAACATTATTGCTGAGGGCACTTGACAGATTTTATCTTCTACTAAATCTAACAGTATGCATGGTGCAAATTATCATAGTATCATTTATACAACTATATGAAGTGTATAAAATTCTCATAAGCATCATTACTTTGAAACAATTTTTCTTTACATAGTAGATTAAAGCAAGTAAGAAATTTTGTTATGGTTTTTAGAATCAGTAATTACCATTGCTGAGAGTACATAATTAATCAAAGAAACTGAAAAAAAAAAACTATAATATCCTAATGGAATGGAAATATTTATTTGGACTCAACATTTTAAAACATAATATTTCTTCAAGTCCATTCAACTGAAATGGCCTAGAGGCAATGTTGTTACAGTGGAAATGAGCACCTCTAACCCCACGATTTCTTTTTCCTAATGCCTTCCACTAAAAGAAACCAGACTTCCTTCGAGAAATGTCTGATTCTAGAAGTGATTCTTCCATCAGTTCTACTTCAAAGGAAACCTCATGGTCTAAATGTTCATCTTGGTTTTACATTGTCAGGCTCTAAGTCTAAGTGGATTTTTTATTGTTACTGTTTTGTTGTTTGCCTGCTTTATTTTAGTGTTTATTTAACTGCAGATCTGACTTTGGTACAAAGTGTTGAGTTCTGATAAAAAAGCAAATGAGCAAAATACTTTTCTTCTACTGAAATATAGAAAGAGAGTCTGTGATCTCAGGTTTCTGGGTAAAAGCCCCTGTTTCTTTTCCAACATTAACATTCGGGAAGACCTCATTACAGCAATCCTATGAAAGCTGGGAGAAAGTATGAGGCAGAGGAATTGGGCCGCTCCTCCATGGAACACACTATGTGTAGAGGTATCTCAGAGGGGACTTGACAGGCTTCCGCAGATGGAATCTTCCTTAGGAAAGCATAAAATGTTCATCTTCAGCTGAGACCTAAAGAAAGGCAAACTCTTACCTCTGCTGTTGGTCTATGTTTCTCAGTAAACCTAAAAAAAAAAAATACAGTTTTATATTTTGTTCCTAGCTCAGCAACTCCAATTATATAAAAAGAACCCTAAGCTTTTAATTAATGCTTTGAGTTTATTCCACCAATGTGCCTGTCCCAATTTTCAGTCCTACCCTTTGTGGCACTATGACAGTATAAAACTGAGGACAAGACAAAATCAAGAACATAAATTTGATCCAATAATATTTCAAGAATTCTCTAAATATTTCTGAGAATTATTTAGGGTATTTTTTGTTTTTTATTTCTACCATATGAAATAAATGTATATCACTCACTCATTACTATATTTTATGAATGTTGGTTTTTAATATGGGTGACTATTTTTCTATAGGAAAAAATGGCTAAAGTTCCTTTACGTGAATCCTCTCTTAAGTGCCAGTCATAGATCAACCCAAGGGAAAAAACAAGGCTGTTATCTAGAGTTTAAATTAACTCTCTTTACCTGGCTTTAGTCTGGCAGGCAACTTCCTGAAACAGCAGAGAAGCAAAACAGAGATAAATCAGTCATGACTAAAGAAGTAATCTTAGTTAAAACTAATGAGAAAGCTAACTGGAGTCATTTATCTTTGTGCCAGTTTCATTATTACACTACAGCTCTTCTTGTCTTAAAGTGGTCAAAGTGTCCATGTGAATAAACAATTTATCAGGTTCTTGCTTTGTTACAATAAGGAGAATTAAATGGAGCTTACAGTTCTCTAACAACTACTCTTGATTTTTTTTTTCAAAGAAAACTTTGTATTTCTAAATATTCTCCAGTAGATATGTAATTGATCTACTTGGGTTATGGGACTTTAAGAAGCCATCTCTATAATGCAGGACTTCTAAAAGCATTCTACTCATAGATGTTATTTATTTCCTGTTGAGAAAGTTTTGTTGTTGTTTTTTTGACAGAGAGAGAGAGAGAGAGAGATACAGAGACAGAGACAGAGAGAGAAGGGGGAGGGCCCAGAGCAGTCTCCATAGTTGCACATCATTGGGTTTTCCACATAGTTTCACTCCATAGGCGAGTGTGGAGCTGCACAGGGCAGGAACTGGGCCAGGGTCTCATCCCAGGGAGAACTGAACTGGGAGCACTCCCCAGTTCAGCATGGCTGAGATTCAATCCTCGGTCCCTGGGGCTGCAAAGTGAGCGCTTAACCCACTGAGCCATCCTGGCTTCCCAAGAAAGTTTTATTAATGTAGTATTTGAATGGGCATCATAAGATCAAATTTAATTTTATATGTTTCATTTTATACTATGATTATACATCAAAATGAAATATTTAGGAGTTCTTTATATATCTCAGATTTTGCCTCTTATCAGAGGTATTGTTTGCAAATATTTTCTCCCAATTGGTTGGTCGCCTTTTCATTTTGTAAATGGTTTCCTTTGCTGTGCAGAAGTTTTTTAGTTTGATAAAGTCCCATTCATTTATTTTAGGTTTTACTTCCCTTGCCTTTGAGGTCAGGTTCACAAAGTCCTTCCTGAACCCCAGGTCTATAAGTTTAGGACTGATGTTTTGTTCTATACAGTTTGTTGTTTCGGGTCTTATGTGGAGGTCTTTAATTCATTTTGATAACTCAACAACAACATAACAAGCAATCCAATTAAAAAATGGGCAGAAGACCTAAACAGACACTTTACCCATGAAGACATACAAATGGCCAACGGACATACGAAAAGATGCTCAACTTCATTAGCTATTAGTGAAATGCAAATCAAAACCATGAGATACCACCTCACAACTGCTAGAATGGCTATAATCCACAAAACATGGAATGATCATTGGAGAAACTGTAGGGGAAAAGGAACCCTTATACACTTCTGGTAGGAATGCAAATTGGTACAATCACTTTGAACGACAGTATGGAGATTCCTCAGAAAACTGGGAATGGAGCTATCCTATGACTCAGCAATCCTTCTTTTGGGTATCTACCCTAAAAACTTGAAAACCTTAGTCCATTAAAATATATGTACCCCAATTTTCACTGTAGCACTGTTCATAGTGGCCAAGTCATGAAAACAACCAAAGTACCCTTTGATAGATGACTGGATTTAAAAAGCTGTGGTATATATATACAATGGAATATTACTCAACTATAAGAAAAGATAAAATATTGCCACTTGCAAAAACATGGATGGAACTTGAGATCATCACGTAAGCAAAATAAGCCAGACAGAAAAAGCTAAGAAACACACAATTTCACTTATATGTGAAATATAAAACTGAAAGTAACAAAGAAACAGAAACTCATGGACATAGTCAATAGTTTAATGGTTACCTGGTGTTAAAGTGGGAGAGGATGGCAGAGAGAGGGGAAGTTAAACATATGGTGATGAAAAGAAAGCTGGCCCTGGGGGGTGAATACATATTATAACACATAGACAAAATACTATAGAGTTGTATACCTGGAACCTATGTAATTTTTATTAACCAATGTAACCCTAATAAATTTAACAACAACAAAAAAAATAAATAAAAATAAATAAAATGTTTAAAACATTTTATTACTGGTAATTAAAAAATAACAACTCATTCCCTCAAAGACACATTTCAGTACTTTTACAAACAAAATATCTCCCCTTTACTTTTTGCTTAATTACAAAAGAAATTTAGAGTGACATTACTAATCATCTAGTGCTGTAATTCTCAATCTTAGCTGAACGCTCAAATCAGTTAACGTGGAAACTTTTTACTTTTTAACTGGAATTCAGTCATTGCAGATAGATTCATGATTATCCTTGGTACTAGATACATGGTTATCTTTATTCCACATTTATAGATTTACTTCATTAATATCATGAGCATTAGTAAAGTCATCATTTAACTTCTTACCCCTATATACAAGGGCAGACCCCCTAAAAAGCAGAATTATCAATAGAGCCCCACAGAGCCCCTTGTAGTACAGGCTTCCTATAAGAGGTGAGTTTTCTAGGAACCCATCTGCATCAGTGTACCAGCTGGTGTTGCTGTGAAAGGCTGTGTTCAGCTTCACTGAATTTTTTTTGGACACTTGTTCAACATGTTTGCCAATTTCATGATGGGTGATTTACATGAACAACATGAGGTATGACAACACACCTGCCCACACCATGCTGAGTGTTCAGAAGTTTTTGACCAAAAATGGCACAACCTTGTGCCCCATTCTCTGTACTCATCCAATTTCCCTTGGGGCAACTTTTTTTTGTTTCCCCCAGGTAAAAAAAGTCCTCAAAAATTTTGCCAATGTGGAAGAGGTGAAACAAAAAAACAGTGAAGCACTAAAAGCCATCAAAATCTATGAGTTCAAAAACTGCTTCGAGCAGTGGAAAAACTGTTTCGAGCAGTGGAAAAATTGTCTTGATAGGTGTATTGTATCAAATGGAGAGTATTCTGAAGGTGACTGAGTTTAAACATGTAAGAATAAATACACAATTTTTTATAAATAAATTCTTCTTTTTGGGGGTCCCCTCCTTGCACATAAACCTTTTTTATACTGTGGCCCAGGGGTTGAAGACCTCTGCTTTAAACAACCAACTTTGTGGTAATTTGTTGTGGCAGTCTCAGGGAGGTAATTTAGGTACCTTAGTTTAATAGAATATTATGTAATCCTTAAAGATACTATTCTGAAGAACATAAAAAATATTATTCAATAATGTTAAAGAATAATAAAGTAGGGGAACCATGATGGCTCAGCAGGTTGAGTGCTTGCTTTGCAATTGTGGGATCCAGGGTTCAAGTCCCAATCCCAGCCTTTGCAAGCCCCATGTACTGACCTGCAGCACAAACAGTGGCCACCAGGATGGCAGCGAGGGTTCTTACCTCAAAATCCCTCCCCCTGATGTAAGAGGCCCCCTGTTTAGTTCCTGCCTGGTGGGACCCCACATCCGCCTGTGTGGAATGAAGCCATGTCACAACTAATGATGTACAACAATAGAGACTGCTCTGGGCCCTCCCCCTTTGTCTCTCTCTCTCCTTCTCTCAAACAACAGAATACATTTTTAAAATATGTGTAATAATAAAGAGGTAAAAATGATTGTTCTATTACATAAAACTATTATGTCTATGAATATCTACAAAATAAACCCATTTGTGCTGATATCTTGCAATTTGCAAAGTGATATAACCTATTCTATCTTAACTAATATAACCTCCAATAATACAACAGAAAAATGGAGGAAAATATTTTATAACTGATAAAAGAAAGCTATTTCAATAACCACAGTTACAAGTGTTCTGAGGTTTGAAATGTATACCTGGTTGGATACAAATTAATTTTCTAGTAAATAATAATAAAAGTCAATTTTTTTCTTATTTTGTAGTTTATCTGAATTCAGTTGTCTATCTGCCAGTACTATTATTCCACATAGTAGGATGACCATTAAAATTATGTGATGTTAGTATTTAATACTAATGTTATTTCTAAATTTTATTGATTTAAATCCTTGATTAATTTATTCACAAAAAATATATTTGTTGCAGATCTATCATGTATCAGACCCTATTCTAGGCATTCAGAATACAATGACACCAGAGCTAATTGCCATTCATTGAGAACCTTTACTGTGTTAAATAATGTTCAGGTTATTTTATTTATATAATTTAATATTTACACATAGTAAGATGTCTGATTATTCTAATATTTCTTGTGACTCATGGTCTTTGGCCAGCATGTAAGGAGAAAAAGTCTAATGTGTGCAAGGATATTTTGAGATAATCAATTTAAAATAAAAATGCAGGTGCAATAAGCCCTCCTTATTCTTTATTACTCCATATGGCAGACCTTTGTAACAGATTACTTTGCAAAATTATACTGCAGTTAGTTAGGAAAAATTTACCTGTGTTAATATTTGGTGACAGTATCTAAAAGACCAAAAATTGAGATTTTTGTTTTTGGGGAAGGCACACTATCATATTTCACAGTGTTAAATCATTTCAATTTCTTGCTCTTCATTAAAGAACAAGAGTTTCCTTATGGTGAAGGTCAGGTGGTTGTAGGAAATACAGAATATTGACTGTGAAGTGAAACACCTTTGATCAAAAAGCATAATCAATTACGTAAAAGGATCAAGAGGGCAGTTTTGTGCAAATTCATTTTGTGGCTGCACATAAGGTGTTCAGTTTTTCAGACTATAAATCAATTCTGTATATGATACCCTGAAATAAATAGGTATTCCAGAGGAAAGTATGATATTTACATAAGTGTGACTCTCAGGTATTAGAATATATTTTATTTAGAAGTAAATTCAATATCTACTACATCCTTTTTTAACATCAAGATGAGAGGCTGACTCTAAGAAAGAATTTGCTTCAAGGAATCAGACCCAAAGATCCACAATTGCACTCAAATTGATTTTGATGTTAAAACCCTAGAAATCCAGTCTAAGTCTGATGGAATAATAGATAAAATTTTGCAAGATTTGTTTGGGAGAAAGTGCAAAAGTATTTGCATATGTAGTAAGCATTATAAACTGTTGGGGCAGACCTTATTTCCCAGTGATGGCCTTGACAATACGTTTTATTCTATCTCTTCTTCCTAAAAAGTGATAATTATGTTTCTCCATTGATAAATGAGTTCTATGTTTCTTGCCATTCAAAATGGGTAGTCTTTGACTATAACGAAATTAGCACTTTATAACTGCAGAGGTTAAGTCCAAAGAAAGGTATAAAATGTATGCCTTGTCCCCTTGAGATGTCTCATGAGGAATCCTGCTACTATGCTGTTATAAAGCAAGTAGGCACATCAAAAAGCCACTTTTAGAGGGACTTTTTACAGCATCAGCTGAAGTCCCAGTCAACAACCAGCATAAACTTCCAGTCATATGAATGACTAAGCTTCCAGGTAATTTAATTCCTAACATTCAGATTATTTTAGCTGATGCCTATTTGAGCAGAGAAAAGCTGTCTCTGATGGGCCCTGCCCAGTTTGTAGATTTATGAACAAATTGTTATAGTTTTAAACCATTAGATTTTGAGTTAATATGTTAAGTAGCAATTGATAGTTGAAAAAGACTGTAGGGCCAAAATTATCTGGACAATAAAATAAAAAGATATGCTGGGAGTTGAACAGGACATTTTGAAATGATCAGTCTGTCAGTGTTGAAAATGCCTTTGTGGACTAGTAAAATTTGAACTCTGATATGAATATAAACTAAGTTCCTGGGGAGTTTTTTGGGGGGAGATTGTGGGGAGGGGAGCATAAGTTTTGCTAATAGACCTACCTTGCTCACAAGATAACTATTGTCATTCATCTGTACCATTGTTCAATTATCTGTTTATAAATAATATTCATTACCAATATTTTAAATGCATTATCTGGTAATTATTTTAATAAACACATTTCAAAGATGAGTAAATATTTGGAAGTACATGGTAACTTCCAAATCCAATCCTTCGACCACCATGTATAATAGGAAAACACAATACAACGTAATGCTTGGTAAATGTTTGGAGACTGTAGATTGGAGGAGGCTGAGGAAGAAACTAACAGGAAATTAATGAACAGCTATTTTGAATGCTAAAAGACGAAAACAGTGTTAAAGAAATTGGTGTACATCCAGAACCAAACTATAATTTTTCAAGAGGGAGGTTTGCTAACACATAATGAGTATCATTATGTAATAGATGTCTTAACCCAAAATATAGCTTACTTAACCTTTTTTATGTGCTTCCCAGAAGGTAATATCCAGTCTCTGAGTTGAATTGAATAATCCTGGGTAGTGGTCCATACTAACCTTGATTTTACTCTGTGTATACTTGCCACTACATTTTTCTTCAGTGCACATGCCTCTATGAATGAAAAGGCTTTTCTCCATTAACAATGAAAAATAATCTCATTACTATGTGGTCCTCTGAGTTTCAGGTTGAGCACCTCACCACTGAGCTATAGTCTCAGAGTTACACTTTAAACCATATCCCTGAGTTGAATAAATACTATAACTGTCCAGGAATGAAATGCTCAGCCAGAGGTATTTTAAATGCAGTGAACTATGGGAGGTATATCTCTCTCCACTAACTAAAGTGTAATAAAATAATTTTTGTACATGTCACTAATAAAAACACTTAAAAGTTGGTTATGTGGCTAAAGAGCTATCCTGACACAACTTACATATTATTAAGAATATGATTAATTGGGATTAAGCAGAATGTGACATAAAAAAATTGATTTAAAGAGATTCTTGGACATGCTCTTTGTTTTTATAAATGGTTAACAACAAAAAGGGGGAAAGGGGAAGAAAGAGAAAGGAAGGAAGGAAAGAAGAGAGGAAAGAAAGGAGAAAGAATAAAAATGTATAGCATAATTTTCATCTTTGTCAGAAAAATCAATGGCTTGGGAGTTATAAAGCTGAATTGCTGATGCTATTTAAATTTTTACTAAATGGTATCACCTTTGCAATGCCTTTGATTTCTCTGTGATGCAGGTTTCTTTTTCTTCTTCTGAGAAAATTATCAAATTGTCTATTCTGAGTAATTTATTTGACTGAATGTGGAAGAGGAAAAGTAAATGTCAGCAGGCTTTGAAATTGTGATAATGATATATAGAATGGTAATAACTGAGTTATCTTATCTGACTTGTTTAACTAAAAGAGAAAACATATCCACACACAGAGATAAGATCCCATCCAAACTTGTGTCATTATCACAAATATCAGCAAAATTATCTATTAGAAATTCTTTTAAATTAGAATTATATCAGTATATATTTTATTATTTTCCTCTTTTGGTCTATCTTCTCTATTTCTGTCTCTACTCTTCCTCTATATGCAGATTGATAAGGTGTGATAAAGATATTTAAAGACAAAAAGCAAATTATATAGCTACTTTTAACATCTAAAAAGCAAATAATTAATAAACCTAGTAAATATTGATTAAACCTGGTGAATAATGAATCTAAAGAATGTAATTTTCTATGAAAATCAAAATGACACTATAATAAAAAATTATAATACTAATTGTGTATCAATTTGAATCATAATATAAATTTCATTACAAAATGGAGTTGTAATGTGGTTCCTTAAAATAATTCAAATGTAATATATATATATATATATATATATATATATATATATATACATATATATATGTATATGGTACATTATTTAATAAATAAGCAGGTGCTGCTTTTATAAACTGATGACTCCCAAAGGAAATACGTATTTAGAGGATCTTTGTCTCTTAACAAAATTGTCAATGGATATTCATCTTTCTAATATTTTATACGTACTACTTTCTTTCTCTTCTTTTTTGCCCCTCTCAAATGCAGTTTCTTGAATGCAGTTCCCCCAAACCTTTCCTACGAGCAGTTTTCCTGGTTACAGACTCCTTTTCTACACTCCTTTAAGATTTTTCTCTACCCTGCACCCGCAGGTCCCATTTGTCTTCTGACCCTCTTTATATCATCCATCTTTTTCATGAAGACTTCCCTGAAACCTTCAGTTAGGAGAATTTACCAACAGTGTGCTTTCAAGGGCCCTCAAGAGCCTTGTACATACTGGTTTATATATAAATTCATTAAACATATTTTTGGTGAGCACTTACTATGTACACCCGACATTGACCTAGGTGTTAATGATATAGAGGAAGACAAAAATACAATAAAAATTCTTTCCCTTACAGAGACCTTGGAGCTCATGTTATAGTGAAATCAAGAAGGGAAAATTAGTCCATGGAGAGAATGACCAAGTTTTGAGCCAAAGAACAGTTCCTATGACGAATGACAAAAAGAATTCTCTTGTTTGTCACACATACACACACAAAACAAAACAATGCAGTTCCTAAAGGTCCACCTCAAAAGATGGAACTGCGGAGCTTCCTGACCCATATGTGAGTACGCAAGGGCTGGCTTCTTCCCTTTACCATAGCCCTAGGGCAGAGAAGTCAACGCAAGGGTCTCCCCAGAGGAATAGAAAAGGGTGTTTAAAAGTCTACCCCAAGAACAATGAAATTTCCAACCAAAGAATAAAGCAATTAGGTTATGCAAAGTTGTTTTAAGAATCAAGACAACAGTGTCTCAAATATCAACACACAGTAGTCTATTTGTCACATACCACAAAAAGTTTCTATATTTTTGTAACCTACAGCTGCAAGATACTATAAATTAGCAAACATATTCTGTTTAACTTTGTTCCCACAAAAACCACTCAACATATACTACTAAAGTGATGTGAACTCTTTCCCTTCCATAGGATAGTGACTTGTTCATTTCTTAGGTCTTAGTAAGTCTTGCCTTATAAAATTTAAGGTTCCATAAGATAGTGATAAGAGGAATATAAAATATACCTTTAAATAAGTTTATTTAAAGATTTACTTACTTATTTTTGATAGAGAGAGAGAGAGAGAGAGAGAGAGAGAGAGAAAGGGGAGGGCCCAGGGCAGTCTCCATAGTTGTATGTCATCAGTTTTGAAAATGGTTTCATTCCACACAGGTGGGCAGGGGTTGCACAGGGCAGAAATTGGGCTGGGGGCCTCCCACATGAGAGGCACACCCCTCAAGCCAGGGGTTGAACAGGGTGGATGAGAACCAATCTGGGGACCTCCTGCATGGGAAGCACACACCAGTTCAGCACATGGGTTGCAGAGGCCAGGGCCAGGATTTGGTTCTTGGTCTCTGGGGCTGCAGAGTGAGCACTTAACCCACTGAGCCATCCTGGGTTTTCCTAAAAGTTTTTAATAGAACTGTTCATGGAGATTTCCAGCTTCATTACGTATTTTCAGCACTGGACCAATTTGTTTTTTAATGACTTAGCTGTTTACAAGTTTTCCACAATTGTTTAAATGTTGCAACTTTCTTTATGTTTAAGTGTGTTTTGTGCAAATCTGAGCAGTGCCGTTTTATCCACATGCACAATGGCTACTTTCCATTAGCCATTGTAGACATCTTTTGTAAAGTTTGATAATACAGTTCAATTGCCTATTCAACTACAAGTATAAAATTATTTTTCATCAGTCTTTCAGCCTTAAAATATCACTCTATGTATTTTTTTCACTAAAATGTAGAACCTTTTTTCCCAAAACTTTAAATGTAAGTATAAAATCAGATTAACCTCTTCAAATCTTAAAACCTTCAGCTATCATAAAATATTTAAGAGATTAGTCCAAAACTCATGCTTAATATATAATTATTTTTAGTCTTTTGACTTAATCTTGTTGTTTAGCCACAATTTATTTAACTTACCCAAATCTACCCCACACAAGATTCAAAATGGTTCAATTTCTAATCCCTCAAATCCAGTATGATTTCTTTTAATTCTGCATTTCTTGCTGGGTCCACTCCAGTGTACAACAACACCCTGTCATCATCTCTGCTTATTGAGATTTTTTTCTGTTCCTCAAAATTAACTTCTTCACGGAAATTTTCTCACCCCCAAAAATATGATATAATTTATTTCTCCTAAACTGCTATCATTTATGTCTACTTTGCTCATTATATTTTACCTGTCATTTTGGAAGTTCCCTATCTTTAAACAAAATTTAATAATGTTCTTTTCCTCAAAAGCCTTAGTTTTCTTGTAAATTCTGTTAAAATATATTTTTTAAAGCAAGGAGGCTATTTTAATGCACATAAGGCTAGGGTGATAGAAAATGCTTCATGAAGTAAACGACCTTTAAAGACTTTTAAACAAATATTTTTAAAAATCAAAATATGGTTGGTATAAGCAAAAATAGAAGTTTCCAGGTTGAGGGAGCAGGACTCAGAGGCAAGAAAATATGGTAACTGCTTAAGGTGTATTGAGTGTTTTGGCTGTGCTAGGAGAGCCTTGCTTATGAGTCCACTTCAATGTCTTCTGATTACATGGCAACATTAAATTCCATCATTCTTCTCTCATAATTGCCTGAAGAGCTCCCTCCTCTGTGCATAGAGAGTATCCAGAGCACTCTTCATGGCCAAAGGGACAGACATTAAGATTGCAGGCCCCCTGAGCCACGCTCCTCTGTTGGAGATTCATCTGGAGTTTCTCCTTTTGCCTGTCAAGTGTTGTTGCTGTGGTGTCTGTGTCTGCCTCTGATCTCATTTTGTTTGAGGTTATTTAATTGTTGCACATGCTGAAAGTATTTATTTATTCAGACACTGGCACCCTTTGGTACTATCTTTTTTATTTATTTATCAATAGATAAAAGAAAAATTCCACTAGAGGGTGAAATAACTTTTATGTCCAGTGGAAATTTCTAGTAAGCACAGTAAAAAGCACGTTGTTTTAATTTTACAGTTCATTGGAGATATTAATTTATTAACAAACTAATTAGGAAAAAGAAAAGAGAGGATACTATTTACTCCAGTCAGCACTCAGTAGCAGAGCTCCTAGGTCTTTAACTGTTAAACACAAATCAGATCTCTGCCTAACTTCCTTCAACAGCTGACCATATTAAATTTCTATTTCTCTCTATCCCTTCTGTGTCACAGGAAATAACATATTTTCCCTGATGGAGACATCTGTTCTTCAATTATAGGGTTTGAGATATAGATAAAGATGCTATCCTTATAAAACATGTCTCCATTTATTTTTGCCTCTTTTCCTATTTATTATAGAAGAATTTTCTGTTGTGAGTCTTAAGGCTTGAACCAGACTTAAATGTTGTCTCTCTCATATCACACAGCAAATAGTCCAAAATGTAATTTTGTGCCTGAGACATTTTTTTCTATTTACGTACATGTTGTACTCCTCTGTTGTATTGAAAGTTGAGACCATGAGCTAACTGTCTTTTTTCCCCTCTTAAGACCAGTCCACAGACTAAAAAATGTTTCAATATACTTTTGCTTGTTCTTATCTACTCCTTAGAACCTTAATATTTCCCCAGTGATGATGACTCTTAGACTCTAAAGGGACAAGTTAACTCACAAAAAGAAGAAGCATAGCCTTTAGAGCCTCTCACTCAAGCCAGTTCCTATCTCTTTGGAGTCTACTTTCACTTCTAAGAAACTACCCATTCTGCTATGCTCCCATTTTTTTGGAGTGTACTTCTACTTTTAAAAATTGGTTTTTTTGACTCCTGTACTGCTGTGTGTCACTCATTCTTTGCTCAGGACACCAAGAACCTGGACACAGCATTGAGGAGGGCCCGTTCTCCAGTAACATTAAATGGAAAGCCAGACAGGAAGTTTTACAAAAAAATCGAGTTGGGTAACGAGGGACTTTAAAAAGCTCTGGAAGGGACGCCAGGATAGCTTATCAGGTTGAATGCTTGCCTTGTAACCACAATGTCTGAGGATTGAATCCTAGCCCTGGCCCATGCAAATGAACATGCTGAACTATAGCACGAATGGTAACAACCAAGATGGCATGAAGGTTCTTGCCCCATGTTGGAGGCCCCCAGTTTGGTTCACAGCCTGCATGGCCCCACATCCAACTGTGTGGAATGAAATGATGTCACGATTAATAATGTACAACTTCTTGAGTTATATTCTGAATGATTCCATTGATCTTTTCTACTTTTGGACAACAACCCTATAAAAAAACGTATACAATATCAGAAAATCTGAAAAGAAAGAAAACACAATTACAGTGCCATGGTTTGTATTTACTACAGGAAGAATAGAAAGGTCTGAATTTCATTGTCTAAAGAATATTTATTAATATGTTTAGTTTTAATTTCTGGAGACATTTTAACATTTTAGAAGAAAGAATATTTAAAATTGATTCTTCTTAAGTCTCTTCTAGTTCAATTTCTATGATGTATGACTGAGTAAAAAGATAGAGTTTTGAAAATGCTATATTAATATAACCTTGTTGTTGATTACTCAGTTGTTCAATACCATGCAACATGATTTGGGCCACTAAAAAAAATATATGTAAAATTGATTTTAATATCTTTGTGGTGATGTACAATTTTTTGGGGGGAGGGATGAAAGAATATGACTTTTATTTCCCCAATATCAAAATGCCATTCTGTAGGATCCAAATTGTACTTCGATGTTCCCTAATTTCTTTCATACTGGGAAATTTAGTGCATTAAAGAGATGATGGGCTCTAAAAAATATTTCTCAGCTAATACATAAGCAATTAATTTAAATTCAATGTGTTATTTGATATTGAGAGCAAATTTTTGGAACAAAGAGCATACATTATTACGTATTGCAGAGGAAGGAATTATAGTTCAGAAAGGTTAATGAATTCCTTGTTTCCTCAGAAGGTCAATTACAGTTAAAACTCAAACCTAGTATGATTGATTTTAAATCTTGTAAGTCTTTCCATCACACTAAGTTGGCTTCTAAAGTCTGATTTCTTTTTAATTTCTTAAACATGAAATTACACACAAATATGTAAAAACAATACATTTACCTGTGCAAACCCACATTCTGAACTGTGGCATGAAACTGGTAACTGCCAGGATGGCAGTGAAGGTTCTCATCTTCCACGGTGGAGCACCCCATTTCAGTTCCACCCTGTGCAGCCTCACATTCACCTGTGTGGAATAAAACTATGTCACAACTAATGATGTACAACTATGAAGATTGCTCTGGGTCTTCTCCCTTCTCTCTGTTTCACCTTCTCTCAAACAATAAAATAAATCTTTAGAAAAATGCAAATTATTAAGTTATTTAAGACTATAAAAGAACTCAATAAGAGACTAATATTACACCAATAACAGTTTTATTGCAAAGAACAGACTATTTCTAAAGAAATACCTCACCAAGAAGCACCATATTAGGAGATATAATCTTCACTCTGTATCATTCCTTGGTGTATTGCAAGGCCCAGAAATTAATTTTACAATAAGACTGATAATTTTTAATGTTCCTTAATCTGTACTTATAATCACCTTGTTTAATTTTAATTAATTAATTCTTTGCTCCGCCTCATGAATATTTTTACATTTTTATCTCAACATATTTTATAAAAATTAGATCAGCCATTGTATTGTATAGCAAATGAGCTGTTTATTTGCGGAAGATTATGTTTTTTATTTAATCAACTGTGTTTCACATGGGACAATTATTTTTTTCTTGTTAAATTTATTAGGATTACATAGTTTAGAAAAATTACATAGGTTCCAGGTGCACAGCTCTATAGTACTTCGTCTATGTGATGCTACACGTATTCACCACCCAGAGTCAGGTTTCTTCCCATCACCATATATTTAGCTCCCCCTCCCTTCTCTTTCACCCCCTTCCACCTATCCTTAGGTAATCGCTAAACTATTACCTATGTCCATGAGATTCTGTTCCTTTGTTGCTTTCAGCTTTAGATTCCACATATGAGTGAAGTTGTGTGGTTCTTAGCTTTTTCTGTCTGGCTTATTTTGCTTAGTATGATCTCAAGTTCCATCCACGTTGTTATCTTGGAATTCATCTGTTGTTGGGATACGTGTAACTTTTGCCTTTAGTGCTCTTCATTTGGTAAAAAGTTTCTGGCATTCCCGTTGAGAAACTTCTAATTCCATTATTTTGTTTATTTTGGTGTGTAATGACCTTAACCTAGTCAGGTCTTACCACTGAAACTCACACTCAGTTGATCAGATAAAAAAAAGAATTGTTTAAATTAAAATTGGGAGATGTTCCTGAAAAGGAATAGAACTAAAACAACTCTTTAGAAGAGCTGCTTCTTTCAAATAGTGGCATAGACATTGGTCTCAGGTTATTGTCAAATGAGAAGAATACATAGAGATAATTATCTCTAGGACAAAAGAGACTATGTAGAATTATCTCTTCTTAGCAAAAGTTCCCTTTTCATTCAACAAAAAACTTCATTGAATTTTACAGATATAAGAAATTATTTATACACATACATTTTTTTCTTTTTTTAGCGTGATATAGACTACACAGTTTTTTTCTTTACTCTTTGACTTTCCATAGAGCTTTTAAAACACCACTTATTTTCTTAATAGTTAGGAATAGTTAACTATCAATAAATAATTAATGCCTAGTTTTAATTCTGGACTTTGGAAATGCATAATAAATGACACATTGATTGTAAATAATAAATTTTAGAATCCTGTTTTAGAATTTTAGGTCTAGACTGCTGAAATATTTAAAAATTAAAATTGTTGCATTATAAATATTAGAGAGTTTACAAAGTAATTCTTAATCACTTTATACTTGTTACAGAGATGTCATTTAATACCAGATAAAGTACGCTAGTCAGTTAATTATTTTGAAAAAAAAAGTGAGAAACTCAAAATTCAATGAAAATGATGTAGTTAACCTTTACATAATGCAGGGGTTTGAAGCACCCAGCTTTCTGCACTGTTAAAAATCTGTGTGTAACATTTTACTCCCCCCAAAACTTAACTACTAATAGTCTATTGTGGATTGGAGGTGTACTGGTAACCTAAACAGCTAATTAACATGTAATTTATATATGTATTATAGACTGTATGATATATAAAGTAAGTAAAAAAAATTGTTATTAAGAAAATCATAAGAGAAAATACACTTAGAGTGCTATATGTATTTATTGGAAAAAATCCATGCACAAGTGGAACCATGCAGTTCAAACCCATGTTGTTTTAAGGTCAACTGTATATAATATTGAAGGACAAAATAACATAGATAACTAATCTAAAATATCAAAAATATTAAAGTTTAATTTCCCCATTCATTAAGATAACATTGTAATATGTATAATTCATACAGAATATTTTAAAAACATGACTTGCGCAGCTTGATGCATTATCTCAAAGTGAACACCCCTGTGTAACTACTGCTTTAATCAGAAAGAAGAATGTTACCGGTATCCTGGAAGTTCCTTCATGCCTGCTCAAATCATTGCTCTTTCTCTTCTGCCGAAAAGTAACTACAATTTTGATTTCTAAGAGATTAGATTAGTTTTACCTCATCTTATAATTTGTAATGAAACCTCACAGTGTGTATATTGTTCATCTTTTTCACTCAGCATTATATATATTTTTCACTCAATATTATAGAACAAAGACTCATCCGTATGTTGCTAATTCTCACTACTGTATAAAGATATTGCAGTTGACTAGAGCTATGTAAATACACACAAAAAAATAGTTACATAAAACAAAAATTGTATTATTCTCACTGATTCTGTGTGGGACAGAATTGCAGACTTGTCATAGTGAGAACAGACTGTTTCTACTCCATGGATGTCTGGAGCCTCAGCAGGAAATACTGGAAAGCCAGGGATGAATCAGTGACTGGGAATGGAGCCATTGAGAGGCCTCCATACAAGACTAACAGTTAACACTGGTTGTGAGCTGGGACTCCCACTGGGAAGTTGGCTGGAACGTTATATGTCACCTCAGCATAGTCTGGCTTGTGGGGTTTCCACAGAGCAGGATGGCTGAGTTCCAAGAGTATCTTGAGAAATCAAAGTGAAATTTTGGCAACTTCACAATCTATATCCCTAGAAGTCACATAGCATGACTTTCTCTGTGTTCTATTGTTAAAGACAATAAAAAAGGAAAAACTAGGCTTAAGAGAAGGAACTACGAAAAGCACCACTAAAGGGAGTCCCATTTTAAAAAGAACACGTAGATTGGGAGATACTTTTTGCAGTTGTCTTAGGAAAATACTATGTGCCACACATTGTATTCAAATATATGGCAAAAAAAAATGCTAATAGAAGTGTTCATACCAAGCATGTCCAACAAGCAGCCCAGGACAGCTTTGAACGTGGCCCAGCACAAATTCTTAAAGTATTACAAGATTTTTTTTGCGACCTTTTTTCTTTCCTTCCTGCCTTCCTTCCTTCCTTCCTTCCTCCTTTCTTGCTTTCTTTTCTTTCTTTTTTTTTTTTAAGTTCATGAGCCATCATTAGTGTTAATGTATTTTATGTGTGGTCCAAGATAATTCTTCTTCCAATGTGGCCTAGGGAAGCCAAAAGGAGCTATTAAGAGCAAGAATGCTATGATCATTCTTGTACATGTTATATGACATAAAGCATATGCATTTTTTCTTGGATGTATCCTAGAAATTATACTACTAGGTCAAAAAATATTTCAGAGTGTGTTTTCAAGAAGCAGTGACTGGAACAAATATTCAGATATATTTGATTTATTTAAGAAATGATTTTCAGGAGAAACCTATAGAAAAGTGAAGAAAGCAGCATAAGGAGGGGGAAAAGGCCGATCTAGAATAACATCTACAGTAAGGCCTTTTTTGGCCTCATCCACAGGAGGGTCTGAAGCATAAATCACATTGCAGAGTAGTCTACCATCAAGTCCAGGGAGCTGGCATTTTGTTATATGTCAGCTGATCATCACTTGTGAACCGTCTGCTGCATTGAATGTCATGAAGACTGTATAGCAGGGGATAGCTTGCTGCAGAAGTGTCTACTGGCAGCTTTGAGCAATTCTCCAAAGTAAGGGGTGGTTGTGAATTAATGGAAACCAACACTCACACTAACTGGCAGATATTACACAAGTGGAGATCTAGGTGGAAGCATTAACTGCATTTGCCACAGTGCACCCTCTGCTGTTGAAGCTCACATTTAAGTTCATTTTATCCATTATAGTATCTGGTTTCTGACTGATCTCAATTCCTTGAAAATTTTACAAGAGGCTTGTTGCTGTTATAAATCAGGGGTGGCCAACAAGTCGATCGCGGTTCACCGGTTGATCGCGAGGCCAGTTTTGATCGATCGTCAATCACTCGCAATGTCTGGGGTGGAATTCCGTGTACCATGGACTTTGAAGCAATTGTAGAAGACAAAACTTTCTAGCAATAGTTTAATGCATTCTGGGAATTTGCCAAGGTCATAAATTCCTAGAATTCTGACAGCCTGACACTGTGATCTCCGCCCACCCAGACAATACATTTTGACTTATGTGTTACACTTGTCACAAGACGCAACGCGTGAACTCAACAGTTATGGACTCGACTCATCGAAGAACACAGTCAGTTAGCTTGAATATTTGGTAGTGTCATACGGTAGCTTCTTTTCTTTTGTATTAACAGTATTATTATCAATCAATATTATTTATCCTCGGTGACCACGTTGAGTTTCAATTTTTCTTCTGTTTAAAATGTA
>PVKE010014059.1:0-35535 GCA_004027555.1 Craseonycteris thonglongyai | reverse complement strand
CGATGTATTGAGCAATCAACCGCATATAGCAATGGTCAGCTCCGTAACAATACCTAGCATTGCGTTTTCCTGTCTTATACCTCACTCCTGCCCTCTGGGACTACACTTGATTTTCAAATAGAACATTTATAGTATGCTTTGTGGGGAATTCTGATTATAATAGGTTTATTATAAGTATATTCTAAACAAAACAAAACAAAACTGCTTTTGTGATGTGATATAACAACAATATCAATATCATCCATTAGTGCTGTCATTTTTACATCCTTATATGATTTCCTCTATAATGTCATCCATGGCACCTTGTTACAATACTGCTCATTATTTCACTATTATCTCACTACCACTTGAATTTTTCAGAAGCAGTATTAGGATTCCCATTGGCATTATCTGGCAAATCCAAATTGAGTCTTCATTTTATTTCCTGGCTTTATTGCTAACCAGCCTATGATCCTTTGTAGTATGTCTCTTTCTTAACTGGTGTTTTCAGCACCTTCCAATTTTGTATTGTCTGAGAACTAAATGAATATGAGCGTGGTAGAGCTCAAACAGCTGTATGTATTTAACTACAAGGTTGGATGCCCGATTTGTGCACTGCTTATGCAGCCATCAGGAGAGCTCTGAAAGGAAAATCTGCAAAGCTTCCAGCATATTTTATTAATGACCAGCTAGACACCATAACCCACACCAGGGAGATGAGGACCTAATTAATTAGGCATAATACTACTTAGCACTTACCATTTTCAATAAATATTACTACATGAATGAAGGAATTCTCAAAAGGCTCCTGTGAAGCAAGAACTATTAATCCTATTTTACAGCTGGGGAAACAGAAGCAGAAAGGCTCCTGGATTTGCCCAAAGAAACCAGGAGCGGTGGCATCCATTCTCAAATATTGGCCTTCTCAGAGCCAGCCTTACAGACTATTTTTAGAGCACAGTTTTCTCAAAAGACAAAGGGCTATAATACAGCAAAGGTACTCCCTCGTAAATCTTTAAGAAATGTGTGAGAATAACTACAGACTAGATTCATAGACATGCAAAACTGGGGGTTTCATAAGAAAACTGACCATTTACTTCTTCCACTTCTTTTGAGGGAAAAGAAATTATATGTTCCATACACATGCTAGCAAATAGCACAGTCCCTGACTCATAGTTGGTGCTCAGTAAATATTTGTTTATTCATTCTATAAATAAAATATTTATTAAATTGCTGCAGTATTGTAGGCCTTCTTCTTGCCCTCATGGAACTTGGAGTCTGGTGACAAAGAATATAAAATAAATCAATAAATAAGTAAAATATATGTAATCATAGAAAGTGCCAAATGCTATGGTGAGGGTTATCTAAAGAGGAGGGGGCGAACCATGAAAATATTTGGGAAAAGAGTACTCCAGGTGGTGGAAACAGCAAGTACAAACTATTAATTTAGGAGCATTGTTGGTATGCTCAAGAAACAGCAAGAATGACAGGGTGGTTGGTGTAAAGTGAGTGAATGGAGCATAAGGTAAAGTCAGAGGAGGTAATACATGCTGAATTACATAGAACATGTTAATAACATTGGACTTTTACTCCACAAAGATATGAAGATGTTAAAGAGTTTTGAGTCATTCTATGTAAACTGGCTTACGTTTAAATGGTCTTATTCTTGCCTGGCCTCTAGTAGGATAAATGTGGTAACAGGGAGACAAATTAGAAGATGATAGCAATAATCCGGTTAAAAATTAATGGTAACCTGAACCAGGATTGTGGTGATAGAAGTGGTGAGAGGTGGTCAGAGCCTAGCTATATTTTGAAGATGGAGCCAAAATGACTAGATTTGATGGGTAGAATTCAGGGTCTAAAAGAAAAAGCAAAGTCAAAACTTGTTCCAATGTTTTGACCTGAGAAACTGTAAGGGTGGAGCTGGTATTTGCTGAGATAAAGAGATTACCGTATGTAAGGAGAGGTTTTCAGAAGAAAAATTATGAGTCTGAGTTTGGACCTGTTACATGAGGTGCCTCTAGGCTATCCATGTGGAGATGTTGAGGAGAAAATAATGTGTCCTGGAAGATAAGGATATAAAGTATTTCAAAGAGGAGGGAGAGAGATCAACTGTGTCAAAAGCTGCTGAAATGTAAATGATAAATGATTGAAGAGTGTCTATAGGATTTAGTAAATGAAAGGACACTGGTGATCTTAATAGTATAAATGTTGGTATAGAGATAGAGTATAAAAGCCTAATAGAATGGGTTCAGGAGTGAATAGTATGAATTTATTGTGTATCTAGATATAGCTTTATATGGAGATACAGATCTAGATATATCGTAGCTCTGGCAACTGAAAGAGTCTAGAAACAAGCAAATAAATAAGATCACTAGCAATGCATTCCTCTAGCATCCTGATTGTGGTCTTCAAATATCATTCCCTATTAAAAGGAACCAGGGCTCCTTAAAGAAAACACAAAACAAATAAAAAACTGAAGCCAGATCTGCTGCCAAATTTTTTATAAGATTAACCTGGGACATCTTGCCCTACCAGTTAGCAAAGAAGTCTTCAGGTTGTATAAGGAGTCATGAAAGCCTGCACATTACCGACTGGCTGGTAATGCTAGGTAGGAGGCTAGGTACGAGGACAGGAGGGGCAGAAGGTAAATAATCAATGCTTTGTACCACCCAGGACCACTCCCTAGGGACCACCCAGGTCCAACCCCCTGGGACTCATTTTGTGATTAGAACATCCTGATAAGAGGGAAGTAAAATCCAACTACAATTACCTGGTTTTTGACACCTGTCTTTTATCATTTTCTACATATCAGCAGAACGTTAAAGCTTGCCCTTGGCTTAACTTTAGTCTCATTATAATATAGTTACAATAAATTAACATTGTGATTTTGCACTTCTCCCCATGGGTTTTTCTATATGCACTCTGGGTAAGGGTACACACAGAAAGAAAACAGTTCTATAAGCCACACATGTCAATCAAATGACAAGTCTGTATATGTTTTGGCTGTTCTTGACTCTTTGTTCATATATATTAGAATCGGTTTACCAAGTTTTGTGAAAAACTATTATGATTTTGATTGGAATAATAGTGAATAACATAATGAAAAGTCTTTCTAGTCAAGAATATGATGTGGAGGAAGCCGGATGGCTCACTGGGTTAAGCACTCATCTTGTAGCACCAGGGTCGGAGGACTGAGTCCTGGTCCCGGCTTTGGCCCATGTGGACCAATAGGCTGAACTGGGGTATGCTTTCCATGAGGGAGTTACCCAGCTTGGTTCTTGCCAGGGCGAGCTTTCCGTGTGGGAGGCCTCCGGTTTGGTCCCCAGCTTACTGGGGTGAACCTCCCATGAAGGAGGCTCCCCAGCCCAGTTCCCACCCTGTGCGGCCACCACTCACCTGTGTGGAACAAACCCATGTCGAAAATTGATGGCGGACAACTATGGAGACTGCTCTGGGCCCTCTCCCTTTCTATGTCTCTTTCTGTCCCTCTCTCTGTCAAAAACAATAAAAATAAATCTTAAAAAAATAAAAGAAAGAACACGATATGCCCCTGCATTATTTATATCTTCTTTAATGTTTTCAAATAAAGTTTAAATTTTATCTACTTAAAATTTTTGAACATTTTTGTTAGATTTATTCCTTTATAGCTTACAATTTTATTTCTATTTTAAGTAGTTTCTGATTTTATTGCATTTTCTAAGTATTTTTACATAATTTATAGAAAAACAATTAATTTTTGTAATTTAATTTTATACCTATAAAACTTGCTAAAATCTCTTATTAATTAAATAAAATTTCCATGGAGTCTTTTAGGTTTTCTGTGTAGATAATAAAATAATATATGAATAATAGCAGTTATTTTTCTTGACAATTTGAGGTTTTTGTTTTGTTTTGTTTTGTTTTGTTTTGTTTTTTCTTGCTGTATCTGGTGTTCAGAAAGTCTGATATCATGTTAGCTAGAAAATACTTTTAAATGGATAAAGATGATAGGGTATATATGTACAGTGAAGTATTACTCAGCAGTACAAAAGAATAAAATCTTACCATTTGTGCCAACATGGATCAACCTAGAGAGTATTATATTAAGTGAAATAAGACAGAGAAAAGCAAATACCATATGATTTCACTTATATGTGGAATTAAAAAAATAAAAAAAAAGAACAAACAAGGCCAAGATGAAACAGACTCAGAGAAAAAGAGAGCAATCTGATGGTTGGCAGAGAAGAGGGTGAAAAAAGTGAAGGGAAAGGAGAGGTAAAATCTTTTAGTTCTAAAATAAATAAGTCATAAAGATGTAGTATACAGCACAGGTAATAAAGTCAATAATATTGTAATCACTTGACATGATGACAGACAGTTACTAGATTCAGTGTGGTGATCACTTTGTAAGTAAGGTATATATGAGGGCTGTCCTGAAAAAATCCAGCCCCAAGTGCCTCTATTTTTCACATTACATGGCTGGATACTCTCCAGACAGCCCTTGTAAATGTTGAATCCTATGTTGCATACCTGAAAGTAATATACTATTGTATGCAAAATATTATTTAATTGAAAAAAAAAACCAACTAGGAATTTATAGAGTATGATTCAATTTATGTAAATTCAAATATGGGAAAAACTAAAGCTTATAAAATGCAATTATATACAAATATACCATGTGCATATAATACCACATTGATAATAACAGTATATTATATGTATATACTTTAAAGTATAACATATATATATGTTATTCATATAAATATATATGTTATATAGTATGTTATATATACAGTGTATATATATTTATATAGTATGTTATTCTATTATATAAACAACTATAGTAAATATATTCCTATAGAAACAAATATAAACAACCACACATAGCTATAAAAACTAAAAGAAAATAAAGCAAGGGAGATATTGTCACAAAATTAAGGATAGCTATCATATCTAGGCAAGAGAGAGAAATGCAATTAGGGAAAAGGCTGTAAAGAGCCTCAAAAATCCTCATAGTGATCTGTTTCTTAAACTAGGAGGTGAATCGATGGATGTTCATTTTATTACTATTTCTAATTCTATGTATATGCTCCACATAATCCTATATGTGTGAATATATCTAATACTACTTGTGTTTATTATTTCTTAATAAAAATTATACCACAAATAAAGAAATCAAACTGGCAAAGCAAGCAGCCAGGGAAATTCCTTTTTAGCAGTTTCTGACATTGAGCAGACACTTGACAAATACCGAATATTCGCATGTGAAACCCAAAGCATCTGCTTTCTACCTAAGCCCTGGAGATCAGTACTATCTGTCTCTCACCGTGGTCACGGTTTTGGGTTTCACATGACATCACCCCTCTGACTATCTCTATCGTCTCAATCTCTCTCATCTCTGGCCACTTTCTTATGACCACTGGCTCATACTCAGTCTAGAGAGACAAGACTAAGAGCTGAGATTCAAACTCTTGAGAGTCACAAAGTGTTCATTTATGAGCTAAATGTATTTTCTAGGCATATTTTATTTGGCCTAATGATGTTTTAAAATCTTTGAGCATAACTAACATATCAGAAGATTGCATATAAAAATTCTGACTTTCAGCTTCCCTTGAAAAATAGGAAGATCTGGCACCACAGAGCTCACATTCCTTCTTGCCAGAAACAAGCTGGAGTAGCGTGGTAGCTTCCCAGCTGAGGCCTGTGCTCTCCATTGTGTTGCCCCCTCTGCTCTGTTCTCTCTGACAGAACTCAGTACTGATAACATTTATCACAAGCAGCCTAGGATGGCTTTCAATGCAGCCCAACACAAATTCATAAACTTCTGAAAACATGATGACCTTTTTATGCTATTTTTTTTTTTTTTTTAGCTCATCGACTCTTGTTACTGTTACTGTGTTTTCTGTGTGGCCCCAAACAATAAATAGCATGAGGTGGCTGAGATATTTTTCTTTCATTGGGGTCATTTCACTTACTAATTGTGATACTTGCCTCGTTCAGTAAGCATCTGTAATTGTCCTCTGTGTACCATGTCCTTTTCTAGCCATATCAGAGGGGATTCTCCTTCCTCTCATGCATACATTGATAATCCAGAGTGTTGTTTTCCCCTTCCTGACATCAAAAGGAACTGAAAAAAATGACCCAAACTTATCCTACTGAAAAAGGACTAATTTAAGTATCTACACTCTCAGGAGGCCCGAGAAGGTGGGGTGGTCCTGACCTGGTGTGTGCCTGCGCTCTCCAAATGAGAGAGCTGGAAAATCAGCACCTCAATCTGCGTTCTTTCCCTTTGCCTTGACTTTCCTCTGTTTTCTCCACCCTGTGTTCTCTTCTTGGCAGGAAACTCAAGCCTTAGAAATCTAAGTCTATTCATAAATGCACTTCTTTCAGTTACTATGGCAATGCTGAAGGAATCTGTCACGGCCAAACAGGATCACAAAAGGATCACTTTTATTTTTATTCTCAGTGTTTCCACCAACAAACAAATAAATAAAATGCTGTAACTAGCTAGAGTCACGTTTACTTCTTGGGTAACAGCTCCTAAGGACTGACTCCCTACCTTCACTTTTTAATTTTTCCCTCCTAATTTGTACAGAGTTGTATTTGTTTTCTCAGACACTCATTAGAAAGGACTACAGTGAGTGGCTTTCTCTGATTCCAGAAGGTTTTTCCTCTTACCCATGGCTATTATAAATGCAGCATAAGAGTCACAACTATGTTGTTGTTGTTGTTGTTGTTATTTTAAGCAGCATAGTTCCTCCAAGATTGTGCATCCTGGCTTCATTTATTAAAAATATATGTTGATAATGTGATGCATAGGTGATGTGACATGGACTTGTACATCCGGAAACTATATAATTGTTACCAATCAATGTCACCCCAGTAAATATAACAACAACAACAAATAAATAAATAAATAAATAAATTTCGGGGTGGGGGATATATATATATGTTGCAAATTCTCATCTCCAAATGAGTAAGTATCCCAGAATGCTGCTGCTTTGTCTTTAGCCCTTATCTTTGTATTTCATCACTGACAGTTGGTGATGAAATAATTCAAATATCCTTATTTAAAGAAAGCAAAACAAGACAAACTTCCCACCCTATCCTGAGGGCAGGGACGACAAGTTAAGTTGACATCAAGATTAGCAGATGAGGGTTCAGCCACTTTGCCAGTCAGTGCTACTGCATGGACTCTGTGCAGCAACAGAACATTTGCTCTGAACAACCTACAGTCTGTCAGATTCCATAGCAGTTTCCAAGGCAATGATATGTTCTTGGTCTTTTCTTTATGTATTGCACAATGCTTTAGAAATTGCACCACAAAGCAGAGGGAAGCCCTCTGAACCCAGGGGGGGAAGATCCCCTAATTACCAGAAAAATGTTACTTTGCAGACTACTTCAAATTCTTCCTGCTTCTTATAGGAAGGCACCAACTCTCATATCCTCTGGGTGAGGGGGTGACACTCAAATCTCTTACCTCACTGCACATTTCCAGAGAGAGACTTTATTTGAAGTTTCACTGGCAATCAAATGGCATCGACTGCCCTATGTTTATGCGTGAGCAAAGGAGGAAGATTTAACGTAGGAAATAAACATAGGTATCTTTAATTGGACATGACGCCCCCAACTGGCTAGTCTAATGTGTTTTCAGCAACCTCATACACCAATACAGGGATCTTATAGCAAAGTAAAGGATGAAGGCATTGGGTGCATTGTACCTGGGTTTGAATCCTTATCCTGCTGCTTATCATCTATCACCCTTGGGCATGTTATTTAACCTCTGTTAAAATCAGTGTTCTTATCTGGAAATAATAATAGGACTCATAGCATAGGATGACTGTTGGGATTAAGTTGGAAACTGCATATAAAGCACTTAGCATGGTGCATTTCCAACAATTGTAAACTGTAAACAAATATCAACAATTTATTATTGTTTTTGTTATTATATTTTTTCAATAGGATATGTATATTCCTGCCTTCAATTATTCCTGTTTTGTTTTATATAATTTATACTTAGATTTTTGTGTTTATATTTGCTTATATTTTAGCAATTCAATATGCCCTAAAATATTTTGAAAAAATGGAAAGCAATTCTTTCCTTCATCATACATAGTATTTAAAGATGCTTGATATAATTTAGAAACAGCACTTATTTCCTCACTTACTATGAATATATTAGTTTGAAAGTAGTATACTCATCTTATAGCCTAAATAATTATGTTAAAACTAAATCTACCTGAATAAATCTAGAAATACGAATAAAGCTATTTCTGGTGCAAGGATTTTTATCCTAACTACTGTTATTCCCAAATCAGAAGCTGAAAGGAATAATATTATTCCTTCTGCAATCACCACTGAAGAAATACTTTTTATCTGATTTGATAACATTTTAAAATAGAAGCCTAGAGAAAATATTAGGACGCTAATATCTCATGCTTTTTTTATTCTTATTTTTATTTATTCAATAGATATTTATTGAGCTTATTTCATGGCAGATGCTGTGACACACAGTATAGAAACAGACATAAGCAAGGTTCTGATCCTTTTCTTAAGGGACTAAGAAGTTCAGTTGGAGCTATGAAAATGTACACTGAGCCAGATAGAAAGTGGCAAGCACCCGAAGAGAGGTATCAAACAAGTGCTGTTCAAATCAGTATGTGGAAATGTTACTAGTAATTATGTCTATGAGTAAAGTGACTTTATATGTGGGAAGTAACTTTGAATATGCAACTTTTAGTGGTACCAACTACCTTGCAAACCTATGGTTGGGTGTAACATAATTTAAGCAAAGAGAAGGTATCAAGAAATCAGGTAGTTCAAAAGCAACTAGCACATTTTAAATACATTCCAAAAAGAAAGTAGACATAAAAGCAATAAAATGCATTTAAAAAAGGAAGCAGCTTGGTTCTGATCATTATGCATGAGTTTTTAGTATATCTGGGCAATGAAATAAACTCAATTTTTTTTTTCAAAAAATTTAACCTTGAGTTTTCTTTTTCATATTAAAGAGAAAAAAACAGTGGAAAGTTAACATTTATGTGTATTCTGAATTTAAAAATGTGAAACAAACTGAGTCAGTAGCATTCTAGTCCGCCATCTGGGATTTTGCCCTGCTCAGTCAATTCCAAATATTACACTAATATGGAAGAACTGAGAAAGGGGAATTTCCTTTTGGAGGTAATTACGAGACACCTATTAAGAGTGAAAAATCTACAGCACTAATTGCTCTCCTCAAGTCAGAAAGGTGACCTCAAAGGAAACATAACCCTCAAAAATGAGAGCTTTATTTCTATTATCAATGGGCACAACCAACTTTCCATATCATTGGGAAATGCCAAAATATAAAGAGATTTTATTATGAGAGTATTACAAAAGCACAGGTCAAAATATCAATATGCTCTTCCTCAAAACATTTTGAAGTTTTGATTTTGTTTCAACATTTTCATTTGCTTTCTTTATTCTCCAAATGGCTTCCTATGAATTGTGTAAAATTTGAGTTCAGAAAACTTGGCTCTGGTTTAAGATTTGCCCCCTCAGCACTATTCTCAGACTGAAGGGCTTTAGAACAGCTTCTCTGCATAACAGATACTATGGCTGGATAGTTTTGGACCACTCAACACTAAATGGCTCAGACCCACCCCAGTATCCTCCCACTCTTCCCATTCTTGTTGCCACATCCTTGAGACAGAGGGTATTAAAAATTCCTATGGTGATTTCAGACACATAGCTCCCTCTTTAAACAACGGGCAGAGTCTTTGACAGGAAACAAAGAATGCAATTAATTCCTTGGAAAATGCAGAAGTAAACAATGTGATGCGCAAGAGAATATTTCCATTCCTTTTGAAACTTTGGAAATTACAGTCAAACAATTTAGAATGTATGTGTTAATGAAAGATCTTTTGTCTAATTTATGTACATCACTTTACTACAGATCTATGGAATTTAGGTTAGTTACATTTGTATAATTCCATAAGGGGCTTTTGATTGCTTAAGCGCCACCTGTTCTTTATAAATGCTGTGACTGACATCAAGTTCTCCTCCATATGGTGATGACATTTTTGATTACTATTTGTCTTCTTACATTTTAATAGTGATCTGACTTAAAATAATTTAAAGTCTGTTTCTCAATAGCTTCATATAATTGAACAGTTCTGTTTATGAGTTTAATCTTTCTGTATTTTGAGTCTACATAATTTTTTTAAAAGAGCTTAAACTAGCTACAGAATACAGCTTTATAAAACTAAATGAGTAATTTTTCAGTTGTGAGTTAAAATTAAGAGTAGAATCAATATGGTTATCACTGTAATTGAAAGTCAGTGGATAATTCTGTACTGAAAACAAGATAATAAGAATAAAAATCAGTCACTGGTGGGAGAAAGGTAAGATTAAAAATGTGATCTCAATTAAATGCGAACTATCAATAACATTTAATAAAACTTACACTTTTAATTTGTCCTATATTTTCCTCTTTTAGAGTGTAATTATGAAGATATGTACAAATAATTTAAGTAATTATGGTGGTAGGATCAAGCTATTATTGCCTGCTAATTTAATATTTAAAGCATTGTTTCACAGCCAAATCATTTGATGAGCAAAATTAGTTGTTTTATTGATATGTCAAAATTTACCTATTTGTCTCATATATTTATTATTAATTACTCAACATTAATTTTGAAATTAAAAAAGGCTAAGGAAATCATGTGACATTGAAAAATCAATTTCTTTCACCTTTATGCCTGACAGTGATTATTTTTACACTGTAAATTGAAGATCTACATGTTTGTATATATTTTTTTAAATGTAAGAAAATAAATGACCATTTTTTTCTCTTTTTATGAAAACTTTCTATTTTTTCTATTACTTTTAACTATAAAATTTTTCTAATTAAATTTAACCATTAATTTGATGCTGATAGATACCTTGAGGGTGTTTTCCATCTCCTCTTAATTTTAAGGTAACCTATCAACTTATGTTCATTTCTTTTGTTTCCTACATAGATTCTTCTAAACTTCAAATTCTCTGCTTACCCAGTGTATGAGCTTGACCAACTCATGTTGTCTCCAACCCAATTAGCCTACAAATACTTCAGAGCCAGTATAACAAAGACAGAAAGAACCCCTTGCTTTATTCCATCAACAATTAATAACTGCACAGTAAAATAAAAATTAGAAAGCATAGAGTATGACTGCATTTCATGTATGTTAATTTAAAAACAATAAAGGATAAGAATTTTGCCCTTCCTTAATTAATACTAATAAACTAATATTATATAAATAATTGATGACTTATGCAAATGGACCTTAAAAATAAATCAGAGTCTACAATATTGCTCAAAGTCATTTAATAGATATAGAGCTCCATTAGTTATCTCTATAAAATATAAGTGTTTTAATTAGATAATCTATAAATTCTAAGCTGGTTTTAAAATTTTTTATTTTTTATCTTTTATTTTTATATCTTTTTTTTATATTTATAGAGAGTAATTATTTTATCTTCAGTGCATATTTATTTCTATTTTACTTTTGACAGAGAGAGAGACAGAGACAGAGACAGCTAGAGAACCGAACCGTGGGAACCCCCCAGTCCAGCATGTGGGTCCGCCTGGGCCGGAGCCGGGATTCGATCCTCGGTCCTCGTGGCCTCAAAGCCTTTTACCTTCCTTGAAATAATATAATCTTACAGAGTGATTGCCTGGCAAGAACTTAATTTCATCAATTATTGTCAATTAAAAAGAAAAATATATGTTAATACACACATGAAAGGTAAACTGTAAATCTAGATGGTAGGTATATTGGTAATTATTGTACTTTAACAAAACAGTTATTTTGTCAATGTGTAAGCACTTTCACAATGAAACACTCAGATAAAACAAAACAATATATTTGGCAATTAAGTTTGGCTTTGCCATATATCAAGTCTAATGTGGAGTGAAGAAGACAGTTGAATGCAATCAAATTCGCTATTTTGAAAACATTTCAACCATCAATTTAAGCTGAATCAGAGTCTTGGTTCTAGCCAGTATTATATGCAAACACAAGACTTTACATTTTAAAGACTGAAATTATACTTATACTATAAAAATAGAAAATCATGTTTCTATTACTCTTAGTTAACTAGAAATGAAAGGATATTTCCTCAAATGACAAAAAGAAGAAAAAAAAAACTTCTTAAACTGATATTCAACACTATACTGAGTGGTGAAAAAGAAGATAAATTCCCATTAAAAATTAAGAACAGATAACTCGTTATCATCACTGTCACATAAACTTATTTTCAAAGTCCTAGACACTGTGACATGGAATAGAAATAAAGGTAGTAACTATTGGAAAGAAAAAGACAAAACAACATTATTTGTAAATTATAAGATTGCCTGCCTAGACAAAAAAAAGTGACAATGAAACAGAATACTATCCCAACTGACAAAATAGTTTAAAAAGATGTCTAAAGATTAAAAAAGATGTCTTAAAAGATTAAAAAAAAAAATGTATGTAAAAGCAATAACTAGGGGGAAGCTGGGATGGCTCAGCGGGTTAAGCGCTGCTGGGACTGAGAATCGAATCCCGTCCCTGGCCAGTCAGGACCCATATGCTGAACTGAGGTGTGCTTTCCATGTGGGAGGCCCCCAGTTCGGTTCTCACCCCCTGATTTGGCCCCCGGCTTGAGGGGGCATGCCTCCCATGTGGGAGGCACCCAGTTTAGTTCCTGCCCTGCGCGGCCCCCACCCACCTGTATGGAACAAAACCATGTCGAAAACTGATGAAGTTCAACTATGGAGACTGCTCTGCGCCCTCCCCCTTCTCTCTGTCTCTCTCTGTCTCTGTCAAAAACAATAAATAAATCTAAAAAAAAAAAAAAAAAAGCAATGACTATATGATATATAAGCAATAATAACTAGACAGAAAATATATTTTTAAAAATCTGTTTAACAATAGTAAAAAATTATAAACTACCTAAATATACTTTTTAGATGAAATATATTGGTCTTAAAGAAGAAAATGATAGAATACAGAACTGTGCCATGTTCCTAGGAAAGACTAAATATATAACAAAGGACATTTTCATTTATATATTAATTTATACACATAATTAAATCATAATAGAAATCAATGAGTTTTTTAACTTGACGAAGTTATTATAAAGATCATATGAACAAAAGACTGTATACCCATATAAATGTATGAGAAATTTTAGAATGGCAGGGGATCATGTCCTATTATAAAATATTCAAAATTTCAGTTTACCTATCACTCCCACAATTTTTACCCTCTTCACACATCACTGATAAAAATAATTAGGTCAAATCTTTCTTTTAAACATTTTGCATGTATTACTTAAATAACTACTTAATTTGTAACTTCCTATCAGTAACATAACTACAAAAATCAGCAATATTCTTCCTTTACTAGAATAAATTTATATAAATAAAATAATTTTCATAAAAACTTTCATAAACTAATTATATTAAAAATTACATACATGTTGTATAGTTAAAGTTTTGTGAAGTAAACAAAACACTGTCACTAAAATTTGGCTAGCTTTGATCCTACCAGAAGCTCTTTGTTAAGGATGTTATAGACATCCAGGTACTAGACAGATTTTCTGCTGACATAATTAGAAAGATTAAAAGAGAAATGAAAGGGAAAAAACGTTCAGACTGCTTGATTCAACGTCTTTTATGTCTGGATATAAAATAACTTCAGTATCTTCAGAAGTATGTATTCCACATATTGGAAAATATTGACTCAACTGACAATAAAACAAATTGCAAAGATTAAAAAAATAAAAGTGCATCAAATATGTACTCACAAATCACTGGATCAGTGCCTGGCACATAGTAAGCATCCAATAGATATTTATTGGGAATTAATTACTTCATTAATTCAACCAAATACATAGTCAAGAACACTGGGTATTCCAATTTTTGGTATATATAAAACAAGTTTGACTATGTAATAAATGGTTCTGGGAAATTAATGAATATGTCAGGGACCACACTCCAATTTTTTCTTTTGGAAAAATCATCCCTTATACAAATCCAAATTTTTCTAGGTTTGCAAGGCTCATACATAAAGTGTAATTTTGAGAATGGAACCAACACCAAGGAAAACAAATTTGAGAGACAGAGGCAGTCTTCTCGGCACTTAAATTCAGCCATGTCTGAAAGAATTCTCCTGAGTTTTACAATTATTGTCAACAATTTTACCCCCTAAACAGGTTGAAGAAATAAGATATAATGAAAAGGTTAATAGGAAAAAACTGACAATCCTCCAGATGATCACCCTATGTTCTAGACATAACTACTTGTAGGAATCAACATCCTATGCCTTCGGGTCTCCAGATCCTAAAGCCCCTGCCAGATTTTCTACCTATTTTTCTCTTTTCATCCTCCAACAAACACCTGCTTATCCTTCAACATTTACATTAGTTCAAATATTGCTCATTATTATGAAATCTCCCTTTATAGCAGAATACGCCATTTTCTCCTTTTTGCCTCCCTTGCAAGTTGTATAGAACACACTCATAATTTTTCCCTATTTTACCAAAATTCCTTGTTTACATATGTTTTCTCTTTTTCGAAGTTGAATTCTTATTTGAATTGCTACTTCTAGTATAATGGCTAACACAAAGTAGGTGACTAGTAAGTGTTTGGTAAATGGAGGTGTGAGTAAATGGGTAAAGTAGCACTGACGATAGTAAAAATTACCTACTGACCTATCTGCTAGATATTTCTGTATTGCTCAAGTATTAAAATTTTCTTGCAGTCTAAATGGCCTGGCATGTTTTATATATTTGGGAAAAGGTCTTTATCGCTTTCACATGAATTTCATGGTCCATTTTAAATTCTTGAGAAGGTGAATTTTGCTTCATTACCTATGAAAGCAAAGCCCAATGCATTCACCTCAGGATTTTGAGGGCAGTTCCCATTTCAGTGTCTCCTTTGCTCTTCCCAGCATTGTTTGATAGTAACAAGTCCTGCCAACAAAACTGTTTCCTTTCTTTTCAACAATGGCATATGGCTCCTACATTTACAGCAAATCCTACACAATGCTTTTAATGGTTTTATAGAAAGATGGCCTGGGTTATGAACTCTTAATCTGTACCTTACTTCCTATACACAAGAATGGAGGCCTTGGGGCTGCACGAGCTGTGGACATTTTTGTAAAGAAAGCACAGCAGGGAAGCCGGGATGGCTCAGTGGGTTAAGCGCTCACTTTGCAGCCCCAGGGACCGAGGATCGAATCCTGGCCCTGGCCAGTGCGGACCCATATGCTGAACTGGGGAGTGCCCCCAATTCAGTTCTCTCTCTGTCTCTGTACCTCTCTCTCTCTCTCTCTCTCTCTCTCTCTCTCTCTCTGTCAAAAACAATAAAAAAATAAAATTAAAAGAAAGCACAGCAGAGGCGAATGGAAATTTATTTCAATGAGTTTGCTGTAAGCTCACTGTTTTGTTTTGTTTTGTGTTTTTAATTGGTAGGTTTTAAAATTGGTATTGGTAGGTTTTAAATGCCTAATTATCTTCATATAAATGGTGCCCTATCATCCTGGAAGTGTTGTGCTTCTGCTCCATTCTGTTTATTATTTTGCATTACAATTATCATGCAAAGCAGAGAAGGTGACTTTAAGCAGCTCATTTAAAGTGCTTTTTTCTTAAGTGTAAAATCTTTGGGAGGCTATTTACATAGATGTTAAAAATCAGCCCAATTATAAGTACACAAAAGTTTTTATTATGGGTTTAATTTTGAAATGTAAATGGCCATTATACAGTGCCTGTTGAGATTTTAATTTGTGATATATATATATATATATATATATATATATATATTTAGTTATTTATTTTTTGTCTATGAATTAACAAGCCAGCCTGTATTGCAATTAATTACAGATATATAGAAAACGTTCAAAGATAACAGAATCTGTATGGCAAAATTGCCTAAAGGTATGCAATGCAATCCCCTCTTTAACGTTGAACATTAGAGATATTGTAAGAAAGTGCTCGTCCACCACCCAAACCACTAGCAACACTGTGCAGACGATAGGATCCCACTTCATGCTGCATTCTGTTGCCATGGCTATGATGGCCTTAATATTGTCAGCTCACAGCAAGGTTGCAATTAGTATTTGGATTTAGAAGAGAAACATAATGATCTCATATTGAAGAAACACTTGTTTAATACTAGTTTGGATCTAGGCGTCCTTTCAAGTTGCTAACGAGCAGCTCTGTTGGTCAGAAAAAAAAAAAATCACTCAGCCATTTTGTAGCTGCATCCTCAGTTTCTTTCAAAACAGGCTTTCTTGGAAGGAGGAACTGATGATGATTTTTCTGGTGTGTCTACACATGCCCTCTGCCTGGCTTCAAAAACACATGCTTTGTATGCTCCTAAACTACTGACAGACTTTCATATCATGTCCTGTGCAGTGAGCAGGAATGAAGCTACATTGCCTTAATCCAACTGAAATATATCCTAGACACCCCTGAAAATGCCATGAAGATGTAAGTTGTAAGAGATATTGAGTTTGATATATGAACAGCCAGCCTCATAAAATATTGTTGTGGATCACCAGTTAATGAGAAGAACTTATCATTTCTTGAAGAGGGAGATGTATTTTTCCATGGTGTTCAATTATTATCTATGGTGAGTATCTTTAGTGCCACTCATCTATAAAGTGTTCAATTTCATATTATTTACTTGGGAGTGGCAATAGATAAAAGAAGATATGGATAGACCCTGGGCGTGGGAGATGGGAAAAGCTCAGCCATGACAAAAATTGAGAAGAAGTTGAGAAAGGCAGATAGTTGCTTCATGTTCTCAAGACTACAAACTATACATAGTTAGAGTCAAGACCCCAGGGTTCCAGGCATGGAACATGAAGAGAAGGTCATGAACTAAAGGTAAGAGCTCAGGGTGGGGAGAAAGGCAATAAACAAATGGACAAAAGTTTTTCTCATAGCAACTTAAATAATAGAAGGAACAGAATTGTGGAGGAGAACACTTTTACTTTGTTACGAACTAAGAGGTTATTATGGCAGAGTGACCTAAGACATGGGTGGTCAACTGCAAATATAAAAAACAAAACAAAAAACACAAAACTACCTCATTTTTCATGCTAGAACCATAAGCATTTCTAAGACTTTCAGCTTTATTGCATAATAAATAATTAAATCTGATCCTCTAATCTATTTGATTATTTTCATAGCATTATGCTATTAGAAGTTGGTCCATTATTAGGATTTCACTTGCAAATAAGCTATGGGAAACTACAGAATGCTCATAGATTTTCCTGGCCTCAGTATTGTTTTTCTTCTGAGCTCAGAAGAGGGGTATGGAACTGTCCTACAGGGTAAAAATCACAAGGAGATATGCTGGGGGTCAGCTGTTGAGGTCTAGCTTGGGAGTATCCCATCAGGCTGAGAGATCATCTTGCCACGTAATCTTTTTCCTTGGTGTCAGCTCTCCATTTCTCTTGTGGGAATAAAGTGTAAATCCTTACTGTTTACTTAGCACCTGGTGAGAAGGTTAGAGATTATAGTTGTTTTATTATTCTCCTCACTGATGAAGGAGAATAATATGAACCTGATGAAATTACAACTTGAGTGAAAGTTTAAGATAATAGACGACGGACATTACCTCAGCCTTAAGACTACAACTTGGCAGGTTATAGACTAAGAGGAAAAGGCTGCACTGAGAAACTGGATTTCTTTTGATTTATATAGCAACTATCATCATGTCCTAGACACAGTAGATGCAATAAGAGTGCATGCTAGTCAGGATGCAATGGTGAAAAAAAATACACAGATCTCATTACCCTAAATCAACAAATACGTTATTTCTCAGGCACGCTAACATGTCCAATGTAAGTTGGAAGGAAAGTTCAGGGTTGCAGCCAACAAATAGCTAAAACTTGAAAAGTGGGTTCTGGATGGTCTTGCACCAGCAATTAAACAGTATGGTATGGAAGGAACATGTGTCATCTCTGTTCACCACTCATTGGTCAAAAGTAAACACAGGTCTCCTCACCATCCAAATGTAAATATTATATTATAATATATTCATAATATATAATATAATATTTTATAATATAGTATATTATATTAATAATATACAAAGGCCATGGATTAAAATTCTAGCATGTATCCTAAAGACAAAGAACCCAAAAGAATTGCCCATAATAATGCATGTGTGTGAAATGACAGGAGATTTTTGCATTGAGGACATTTATATTACAGTTGATGGCACTTGTGTGTGTGATGCTCTAAAATAGTACTTTTCAATCTTGAAAAATTTTAAACTCCAAAAAGTATATGGAATCCCAGTTTGAGAAACTAAAAGTTAAACACCATCATGTCAAGTAACCACTCAGAGCAATTTTAAGTGTTAAGGCAAATATGGGCATTGAAATTGCTTAGCTGCTATTCCCAAATAAGCTAACCACTACTTTCAAATTCTTCACAAAATGAAAATGCAAAATCTAAAATTCTTGTACAAATAGGGGACTCCTGAGTATATTCTTAAGAACTCCCGTGTGTTTATGTAGTCTGGTTTGAGAAATAGCTCTCCAGTTAAAGAAATGTAGATAACATTTATTGAATTCTTGCCATGTGCCATTGTTTTGTGTTTGTTTGTTTTTTTTTCTTTTCAGCATCTAATGGGAAATGAGGTATATATACATTGTCTATAAAAATAATATAGGAGCTATTATAATTACAATATATGTGCAATATATGTGCTGGAGTGTTTATTGATATTTACTTTCCAAAAAAAAAAAAAGCTTTTCCTCACTATTCAGAAGATGAAAGAATTGGTGGTGGTGTGGGGGAGTGGGGGATGGGGTTGTACAGGTGGATGCCAAAAGGCACACTTGAATGTGTTATGATGGGTTGAAAAGAAGTGGTCTGAGATTGACAAGCCCCTCATTTCAGCAACTCAGAAGGTTTGGGTCCAAGAAACATGGACTCATTCAATCAAGTTCCTTCCACCTACCGGAGGAGAACCAGGCATTACCCTGCCCCGGGTCTTCTGCTGGCTTGCATGCCAGGCATATTTCAGGCATATGCCATGGCTGTTGTACTACTGGAACCACTCACATTGCAATGGCCATGGCATTTTGACCTAAACAAACAGGTGCATCCTGGCCTGGCTCCATCTGCACAAGCAGAGACACGGGTGACTAATTAGTGGGAGATCTGTGATGCACAAATAATGGCAGAGGGCAATGCTTGTCAGCATTAGAAATGACTCTAAAGTGCCGTGTAAATCCGCAAGGCTGGTAACTAAAGGCTGGACAGAATGACGAGGAAAGCCTAGCTCGGTGAGCTGACCCTGCAGCTTCTGAACAATAAGGTGACCAACTGTCCTCCTTTTGGAAGTTCTGTCCTCCCTCGAAAAGTGTCCTCCTAGATAGATGTTTTCCTTTTTGATATGTAATACTAGATGTCCTCCTTTTCTTTTCTTTTTTTCGGTTGTTAAATTTATTGGGGTGACATTGATTGGTAACAATTAGATAGTTTCCGGATGTACAAGTCTGCATCACATCACCTGTGCTTCGCATTATGTGCTCACCACCCAGAATCAGCTGTCCTCCTTTTCATTGGAAAAAAGTTGGTCACCTTATGAACAAAACTCCGAAAACAGTCTCTGCTCACAAGGTGTTTCAGTCCCATTGTCTCTAAACCTTCGTAGAAGCAGAAGGAAGGGGAAGTAGTATTCTGATCAGCTGGGGTTGGGGACTGTCAGAATTGTCCCTATGTCTGTGGTCAGAGGTTGTCCTAGCCACCTCAGATTCCTGAGTCTGGATGGAGAGAGAGAACAAGACGAAGGGCTGCTCCCAAGACCCCCACACCACCCCCTTGACTCCACAGGCCCCCTTCCCCCTTCTTCAATTGCTTGCTTCTTCTTGGCCTCTTATTTACAGAAGGAACAGTAGCATTGGAATTCCTCCTCACTCCTCACCTCTGGCCTCAGATGGTTCTGTGTCCTCTTGCACAAATACACCACTCTCCCGGAAGTGCGTGTGCTGTCATTCTTAGGATATTCTACATGAAGTAACTCCTTGCATCTGCATATCAACTATATTATGTATTCATTTGTTACCCACATATTTCTTGTGGGGGAACTAAGGCATAGAAAGGTTAAGTCACATAGCTGCTAACTGGCACTGTGATTCGGACTCAGGTAGTTTGGGTGCAGGGTGTCATTGTTCTTTACCTTTGCATTATATTGCCTCTTTTAATAATCTCAGGGGGAAGCTGGGATGGCTCAGCAGGTTAAGTGCTATCTGTGAAGCCCCGGAGACCAAGGATCAAATCCTGGTTCCGGCCTGGATGGACCCATATGCTGAACCTGGGGTGTGCTCCCAGTTCAGTTCTTGCCGGGGCCTATGCGGGAGGCTCCTGGTCCAGTTCCTGCCCTGCACAGCCCCGCTCCCACCTGTGGAGTGAAACTATATGGAAAACTAATGCTGTCAACTATGGAGACTGCTCTGGGCCCACCCCCTTCTCTCTGTCCCTCTCTGTCTCTCTCTCTCTCTCTGTCAAAAAACAATAAAAATAAACCTTAAAAAAAAAAAGAATCTCAGGAATGCTTTTAATTTTCTAACTGAGATGGTTACTAAATTGTTACTATAAAACAATAAGCAGTTCTAAACATATAGACAGGTTAGAGATTTTCTTAAATTTGCTCAATTATTTATTTAATAGATAAGTTTTCTAATGCATGGAATAGTGATCCTAATACAGAGAAGGGTATAAGATACAAAGCTTTTCATGCAATGGAAAAGGAGATATGTATATATTATCTATAAAACGAAATAAAGAGTTATTATAATACATGTGCAATTATTTCACTTATTTGTTTCTGGCTTATTATGAATCCTCCTCCCACAGAGCCCACCATTGTTTTTCTTCCATGCTGAAGAGAAAATTGTAAGTACTCCATAATCATTTGTAGGAGTGAGTGAATGAATAAATGACTGCAAACTTTATTGCTCACTAGATGCCAAGCACAGTAGTGGGTGCTTTATGTAACTTTTGTCATTTAATTTTAAAACAAGCTTTACACATATGAAACGTTTAAAGTACAATCAGTTGGAAATGACAAAGTCAGAATTTGAACCCAAGACATTTATGAGTTTGCATTCAGTACCCCCTCTGCCTTGAAAACATTGCCTCTCAATGTGTGCCAGAAGATTACAGATAAAGTTTTATGGGAAGCTGTTTTTTTCTAAGTTCATGCATGATGAACAAATCCTGAATGAAAAAAAACATTTCCAGTGACTCCCACAATTTTTGTCTAAAGCAAGGACAAGAGATATATTCCACAGCCAGATGTCTAGATATTTGTTAGTCAGAAATGTCTCAAAAAATACAGCTTGATTAGTGAATTGCAGTATGTTCAGTAATTAATTAAGAGTTTGATTTGTAAAAACAAAGCATGATGGCTCCTACACACACCATGTGTCCCCTGAGCAAATGAAGATAGAGCTTAATGCCGAGGCTCCCGGTTCAGCTAAGCAGTCACAGATGTGACTCAAATTAGAAGGATGAACTCTGAATAACAATAATGCCATCCAAATTAGCAAGTAGTATCTAAAATTTCTCCCAGAAAAGCTGGAGACTATGTCTAGGGTCCAGGTTTATATTATATTTTGCTCAAACTGACTTTTTTATCTGCTTGGGCCAGTGCCACATATCAGAACTCTTAGAGAAATGAGGAAAGTACCTTTTATAGTTGTTCAGCAGAACACCACCTAGGGAGAGCTCTAAGGGCAAGACTCCAGTTCACATGAGAAAAACTTCCTATTCCCCTTACAAGCAGTGTGTGTGTGTGTGTGTGTGTGTGTGTGTGTATTTGTGTGCAACAGAAGTGTAGTAGTATATATGCACAGTACTGGGAAATAGAGAGGTAAACTGTGTTGAAAGTGATTGCCTCTGTAGAAAACACAGTTTCAAAGAATACAATAGACACTGTCTTGCTTTGTTTTGTCTTAAACTTTGTTATAAGCTTATGCAACTGTTAAAAGTCTAAAAATTTATTTCCACAAAATGAGCATCATAAAGGATACAAAATAAAACTCAGAGGAATCTTAATGCAAAATTTAAAGGTCATGGCTTTGCAACCAAAGGTTTACTGTCATTTAGGTTAGGTGTCCCCAACCCCCCAGACCATGGATGGCTACTGGTCTGTGGCCTGTTAGGAACCTGGCCACACAGCAGGAGGTGAGTGACAGGCCAGTGAGCAAAGCTTCATCTGTGTTTACAGCCACTCCCCACTGCTTGCATTATCGCCTGAGCTCCGCCTCCTGTAAGATCAGTGGTGGCATTAGATTCTCATAGGAGCTTGAACCCGATTGTGAACTGTGCATGCAAGGAATCTAGACTGCATGCTCCTTATGAGAATCTAACTCCTGGTGATCTGAGGTGTCGTTGAGGTGGTGATGTTAGTGCTGGGGAGTGCCTGCAGATACGTATTAACATTAGCAGAGAAGTTTGACTGCACAGAGACTATAATAAATCAATTGTTCACAAACTTATATCAAAAACCTATCAGTGAGTGGTAATTAACAATTAAGCTGAATCTGGTGCTTGAATTGTCCTGAAACCACCCCCCTAAACCCCCACTCTCACTCCCCGCCCCCCCACGGAAAAATTGTCTTCCATGAAACTGGCTCCTGGTGCCAAAAATGTCGGCAATCTTTGTTTTAGGGAATATTTATGGCATAAATACAATTAGAATTATAATGCATTTAAGAGAAAAGGACAAAGTATTCTTCCTCACCACAACATGAGCAATACAAATTTTAGACACTCATAGAAAATAGATTCCTTGTATCAATGGTCATTTCCTTTTCATTGTGAAAATAATTCACTTGTATTTTACACTCTACTGTGATAGAATGCAATAAAGGGAGAGTGTCTACACCCATGTCATTCCCATTACCTATTACTTGTGTTATTCAGTTGCATCTGAATAAATATTTTGTGTCATATATTCTGATCTTTTTTTTCACAATTCAACTTCTCCGTCCCTGACCATTCATGCGTTCTTTACCCCCATCACTTCCCACCCTGCCCCAACAACTCTCTAGCTCTGTTCCTGCAATGTACTGTTCTTTCCTACACTGCCCATTTAACTCCTTCCTTACCCCTTTTGCAGCCATTCTATTTATGTCTACGGAAGATTAATACTTGTTTTTGGCTGCTACACCCAATTTTTTCCTTCATGATCCTGACTTCTTAATACTAAAATGGAATGGGTGACCTGTTATTTCACAAGATATCATGAGGACTGTCCTCGTGTTATTACTTTTGTATTGTGTTTTTAGGCAATCACATGGCCACAGCTGACTTCCTAGAAATTTACTTCATCTACATTTTTGATAGACACATGAGCTCAAAGTATTCAGTTAGGGTCAATGTGATCATTTTGTAAATAAAAGGAAGTTTATAGGCTTCTAGAATTTAAAAATAACCTTTATTCTCAACTATGCCTTTGAAATTTTCAGCTTATGAAACAGTTTTGAAAATTGAAGACAAAAGTGTATCAGAGAGTTGCATTCCATTCTCTGAAGTTAAAAAACATCCACAATCTCATTGTAGTAAAAATGCTTATTTGAGTGTTTTCTATTATTTCCTGCTTCGAAAGGGAGAGGCACACCTCTTGTGACATTCAGCCCTCATATATCTGAAACAGTCTTGTTGACTTATCCTATAGTACCCAAGTTTAAGTATAGGACACCTAATCAGATTGATCATCTGGAAGTATTCTCTGAAGGCAGAAGATAATGCCAAGTTACCTGAAGGAGGCAATCCTGCTTTGCTTTATAACAAAGATTTCAACATTAACCAATGCTTTTCTCTCCAGATCTCCTTTCACTTTTGATGGGAGCAGACAGTTTCAACAATCTCCAAAACATCTTTCTTGCATCGCTTTTTAATTGACAAGCCTTGATGTGATTGTGTACATTCTCAGTTCTAACTTACTTTTAATGGTAGAGGTGAGCTGATAACATATGTGTATGTTCTCCATTAGGCCAGGGAAATTAAGAGAGAACCTTATCCTCAGCCTTTAGTCATTTAAAAATTAGTTCTCTTATTTTCCTGCCCCAGATGAATTCTGCATTGTTTTAATGAATTCATTCGCAGTGTGAGGGCACACAGCGCTGAAGAGACCTCAAGCAGTTTCACATTACATGCACTGACATAGCTTTTGCTAGAGATCTTCAAAGGCTTTTGTACTTTATTGCTTCATTATTTCTTGAGAAAATTATTTCTAGGCTGTCACACCCCCTCCCCTTCTTTTTTAAACAACCACCAAAAAAGGAAAGGAAAAGAAGGGCAGGGGACATGATCTGAACTATGTTATTTAAAAAGATTAAATCATTTTTAACTGATGCAGATTGCTAAAAAAATAAAATAAAATTTACCTCATTTGTAAATTAGACAATTGAATTATCAATGGCTTTCCAATATTTTTTTAGCAATAGAAACATTAAAAAAAACCCAACCTTATGCATAAGACCAATAGATAAAAGAGAGGCTACTCTAGTTGAAATATAAGTAAGAAATTCCCAGAGATCTGACTTATCACCTTACCTTTGGCAATCTCTGGGGCACCTCTATGAGTCTCGTAGATATTACATGTCCAAGTCTAACACTCCAGGATTCCATTTAATTCAATTGGACAAAAATGTAATTGAGTGCCTACAATATACCTGGGAATACAAAGATGCAATACAATCCCTGCCTCAAGGAGTTCACACAAATCTATGTTTTGAGTACAGTAGGCGATTATATCCCTATTAAATTGCTTGTTAAGCCCAAAAATACCCCGAAGGTCTCTCTCTCTCTCTCAGTGCTT
Organism: Craseonycteris thonglongyai; assembly: GCA_004027555.1. Taxonomy (NCBI): domain Eukaryota; kingdom Metazoa; phylum Chordata; class Mammalia; order Chiroptera; family Craseonycteridae; genus Craseonycteris; species Craseonycteris thonglongyai. The sequence goes on along the minus strand of PVKE010014059.1, from coordinate 10,718 downwards.
AATAGGGACCCCAGTGCCTGGTGCTGGTTATTACTCAATAAATGATCACTGAGCAAATTTATTGAGTGAATGAGAGAATTTAAGTTAAATAAAAGAGTTGAATGATTAACTACAATAATGCATAATATACCAAGAGTGAATGAGTCCAAGGGAAATATTATATTCAATACAATAGCTTAAGATAAATGTCATCCTTATGAGCCATTAAATCGAGTTTTTATACAGTAAAAAAATAATGAATGCCCTTCCTTGTCAGTTTCCCCATAATAAGCAGAGATCATATACTTCAAAGGAAATCCTATCTTTTACTTAGCTATGGAATAGTACTCCATGAAAGGAAATACTTGATTCCAACTGATGATTAGCATATGCCTTGAAAAATAAGGAAAAGGAGCCTTAATGATTCTTAAACGTTAACTGATTTTAATATCTTACTTGGGCCTTTTAAGGCCTCTCCACCTCAGCTAATATCCTGTAACATGAAATTCCCTAATATTGACAAAGCAAATAAGCAAATGTCCTGCACATTTTAAGTTGAGAGTTTAAGTAGTTCTTCACTATTTCCTTTCCATACATTAGGCATTTATATTGCTTTCTTTCTACTGGAAAAGTTTCACAGGGAAAGCTGTCCTAGCACCTATGATTTGTATAGTGGACTGAAGACCAGTGTCACTGTCACAGGAAGGCATGCCAAAATGCATGGGAGAACAATAAATGGCGTTTTGGTGAAATTTTTGAAAAATTATTATTTTATATTCACTGATTGCTGCCTCATTCAGATAAACAACATCTCCATGTCCTTTTGCCAGGTCCCCAGATAATTTTCTGTTATTTTAGGCTAAAAGACACACTTTCAATAGAATTTTTTCATTGTTTCATTCACTCTGGAAAGTAAAAATACAAACGATATAGAAATTCACACTTAGAAAAATAAAAATTTTATGAATGATTTTTTAATACAACCAAATATCCTGTAGGTATGTAATAGTTACCTATCACTCAGAACATTATAAACTGAGCATAAGAGAGAGAAAATACACTATTACAACTCAAGCCAATAAACTGGGCTAAAGCTAACCCAAATATTAGGCATACTAGTACAGGATAAAACAAATAAATTTGGAAACCACTGAAAGCATACAATTTAAAAACATAAAGAAAATAATTACCTATAAGATAATGTGTCCACTTGATGAAATATACTAAAGTCATTTAAAATAAGCTTCATAAAAAAACATTTGGAAAAAGTCTTACTGCTAATGGAGGATATTTCCACAAAGCCATTTTTATGTAGCTATGGTAAAACAGCAAATTTAAAATAATTCATTAAAAAAAAATCTCCAAGTAATGCTTAAAACAGACACTAATGACTCAGTTCTTCCTTAACACCTATCCTGATTAAAGGAAGGTTGAGGTTTCCACTTCAATTATTTAATTCTTATAGGTATATAAATAATGTTTATATCCAGGGGAAAAAAATACGTATAACTGTCTTTTAGAGATAGGTTCTAAAAATATTATTACATTTCTCTTCCAATAGGATACTAAGAGCTATTTAAAATGTAATTGAGGATTTTCTATAACTGAGAGTAAGAAATATCATGGCCAGATCTACTATTTAGTATATATCAAAAAAAGAAAAATGCCAAAAAGAGAATGCTTAAAATACAGAGTTGTCTGTTCTTTCTATTTAAAAAGAGAGAGAATAAATTTATTACACATATCTGTGTATTAACTGAAAGTAAAGCAATACTATTTCTGTAATTTCATGAGATAAATCAGAGAATTGGACAGGTAGGCCATTCAAAACGCTGATAGCAACGTAGAACAAACCAAATGCTTTGAGAATACCTCACACCATATATCAAAAGCAACTCAAAATTGATCAAAGACCAAAATGTGAAAGCTGAAAGTATAGAATTCTTAGTAGAAAATGTAGGCATAAATCTTCATTACCTTGGATTACACAGGCTTCCTAAACATGACACAAACAACAAAGAAAAAGCAGATAAACTGGACTTTATCAAAATGTAAAATTTTGTGCTTCAAAGGACACCACCAAGGAAGTGAAAAGAACCCACAAAATGGGAGAAAAATTTTACAAAATCTGTGTGTGATAATTGACTATTACATACAATACTCTTACAACTCAACAATAAAAAGATAAATAACCCAATTAAAAATGGGCAATGGATTTAAGTAGATATTTCTTCAAGGAAGATATAAAAAATAACCAGTGAAAAGATGTTCAACATCATTAGTCAATAATGAAGTGTAAATCAAACACACACTAGGATGGCTATATCCAGTAACACAGTTGCTAGCAATGTAGGAAAGGACTTAGAGAAACTATAGCTCTCAAATACTGCTCGTAGGAATGTGAAATGGTATGGCCGCTTTGAAAACGGTTTGGCAGTTTCTCAAAAAGTTAAACATAGAGTTACCATATAACTCGGCAATTTCACTACTCAGGGAAATGAAAACATATGTTCACACAGAAATTTGTACATAAATGTTTATAGTAACATTATTCACAAAAAAAAGTAAAAAGTCCAAATGTTGATTAATGAATAAACAAAATTTGTTATATCCATATAATGCAATGAAAAGAAAGAAAAAGTATTGATTCATGCTACAACATAGATGAACCTTGAAAACACTGTGCCAAAAACAATAATTCAGACACAAAAGGTCACATATTGTATAATTCCAGTTGTCTAGAAAGCCCAGTGTAGACAAATCCATAGAGGTGAAAAGTAGATTGGTGCTTCCAGGAGCTGGGATGGGAGGGGAAATGGGGGATATCTACTAATGGGTATGGGGTTTCCTTCTGGAGTGATAAAATGTTCTGTAATTGACAGCGATCATATTTGCACTTTGTGAATATACCAAAAACCAATAAGTTATGTACTTCAAAAGATAAATTTTATGGAATGTTAATTATATTTCAATTGTAGAAAGCTTAGAGAGATTAATGACACTTTCTTAAATGACCAAAACTGGCAAATCTTTTGGTTGGATTTGGTTCATCAGTCAGATGTTGCTTAAATTCTATTCTGTTGATCACATTATCTTTGATCTTCACCTTATTTTTCAAATCATTAGCATCTTTCTCTTCAGCAATAAGGGTCTGATAGGAGGATGACTAGAATGAGGATAAGATGTCTGTTTCTTGATGTTGGTCATTTTTAAGTAATGACAGCAATCTATAATTTTGATGATTTAATATTTTATCACTTTCAGAGAGCCATGTCAAAGTAGTTTTTTGTTTTTGTTTTTTTTAATGTTCTGTATGAAGAGTCCTTTGCTAGTTCTGGGTCCAGATCTACTCTCCTATTATGAGCAACTATGGACAAATCTATGAAACAACAGTTTTCAAACTGAAATTTGGTTCATAACTCCCTCTCTGCCACACTCCTTGGGTATTTCCCATCCCTAATGAATCTTTCTGCTGTATGTGACACTGTTGTTCACTTTCTTGATCTACCTTGGTAACTGAAGCAATGGCAGCAGACAAGGGTACCCCATGAGAAGCCTGTCAATTTAGAAAAGAAGAAATCCAGAGGTACCAACTTGGAGAATTTGAACATTTAAGGAGCAGGAATATATGGTTAAAGAAACAATGACTGTGATTTAGAAGAAATGGTCAGAAGACAAGAGGAAACCAAAGAAGGAATGGTGTTATAGAAGGTAAAGACTAGGAGGAGAGTGATCAACAGTATCAAATCCATCAATCCCTTCAAGGCAGTAGGTTGAACAAGAGAATGGCAGTTAGGAGTCCTGTGCCCTTACTTGACCTTGTAATCATCTAGTTCTGTAGCCTGACAACTCTAATCCTTTGAATTCACAGATTAGACAAGATGCATAAGATCCCTCAATATTTACATTAAAATAGGGGTGTCTCTCACTACATCAGAGTAAATAGCTTATTCAATATTCATTCTATGATCATTATTGGGCTTCTACTTCCTACTGCCTTTCAAATAGATCATCACAAAATTTTATCCAATAGTGACAATAAGCATTGGAGCAACTTTACTTACCTTCCATGCTCAAACATCCTAGCTATGTAGGCATTCTCACCCATAGAACCTCTTATTGCTTTAGACTTCTAACTTCTAAAAACTATACTGGGTTTATGTCTGTCCCTACAGAAGGAAATAAAGCATAAGCCAAAGGTATTATGTAATGAATGGATTTGTTCTTTGAAAATATAACTTTAAGGATATTGTGAAATACTATTAATACAGAAGATTCTCAGTTAACTGCTACCCATGGGGATTGGTAGATGTTGGATAAATGTAAGTAGATTCTCCTTTAACCAGAACTCAAGCAACCAGCACTCTCAAGCAACTGGCAAAAACACTTTATGTGGGTTGCTTGAGTTCCAGATAATAGAGAGTCTACTGTACTGTGAAAAATTATATAGACTTAGGGTCAGGGACTCCAGAACTGGGTACTCTGATTTTTCACTTCTTCATTTTTCCTGAAAAATTTTATTTCAGATTTAAAAATGGAAACATTTGGGGAAGAGAAAGAAGTAGTATTGATGAATTCTTTTTATGTAATATTCTTGTCCTTTATAGGCAGAAAATAACTATGAGTGTTCTTTTGGCATTTGGAGTAAAAATGGTTCCTAACTTTTTTTTTCTTGAGTGAACTTATATCTTAGACACCAAAGAACAAATGAGAAGTGTAAAAACAGCACTGACTGTACCAATTCCCACTACAGTTTTCTGTCTTTAAACACTTTTTTAAAGTTCAATATAAATTGCTTGACAATGGCATTCACAGCTGTGGTAAGGGGATGGGAAGTGGATTTTTGTTGCCAAGTTTCCTCTGAGTGGTGCCTGTAGCAGTTCTTTCTAACTCTGTGGTTACACCCAATGTAGCGTAGATAGTCCCCAGAAACTGAAAATTCTTTCCTTTCTGCAAATTTACAATAGCAGCCAAGAAAAACAGAAATCACTGTGACTTGATGGAAAGAAGACAATTGCCAGCTGGAAGATGGCAGTAGAATGATATACATTTTCAAAAGAAATAGATCTAACTTGTCAGGAAGGCACGCACCTGTATGAAAATTCATGAAGCAAACTGTAGAAAGATGGCGGAGACCATTTGGCCATTGATGACAAAAGGAGTAAAACAGAATTGATATTGTTGTGAAAGTAACTTTACTCTAAAATGCTAAAGACAGAAGATGCATGGAGTTTTCCAAATGTAACCAATAACACTGACAAAGAAACAGGATCCAGAAGTAATGGGGGTAGGGCTGGGACTTTATCTAGACAGCCACTGAAAGCTTCATTCTACTGAAAGCGTGTATCTGATAAATTCTTGACTTGCTTTACTAACAGTTTCATTTCTCACATGGTTGAGGAAGCAATAAGGAGAACCGCGACTCAACTCAATTATGAATTTCAGAGATGGACTAGATGGTGATGTGTCAGTGACAGGAAATTTGTGAGACAATTACCCAGATATTTTGGAGATTTGTAAGAGTGAGGGGTGGGAATTCTGGGAAGAGTCAGAAATATACCCTGTCCTTCAGGAAAACAGATTTCAAAGAAACTAGATGGAAAATTGTTCACATTTTTTAAAAGGAACGTAGCTCAAGAGGAAAGGGCAATGCTAAAAACGCGGAGGAGTAAGTTTATGGTAGCTCTAACTTTCAATATAAAAAAGAACTCTAAAATTTTTTTAGCTTTTAAGAAACAAAAAGTATTCATTTATTGGATAGTGACCTCTTGAATCACTAATATCAAACAAATTCGATACAGTTGCCTCAAGCATTGGAACCAAAGGGGATTCTTACATTACATGAGAATCTACACTAGATCAGGGTTTTAAACTTTTTTTTAAGTGTGTGTACCTTCATTCATTTGGCAGTCTGGAGAATCCTGTGGATCTCTTCTCCTAATAACAATTAAAATATATATATATATATCCTTTATTTTTGCTATATATAGTGTATTCTTTTTTAAAATTGTTTGAGAGAAGGTGAGAGAGAGAGAGAGAAAAGCAGAGAGAAGGGGAGGGCCCAGAGCAGTCTCCATAGTTCTACATCATTAGTTGTGACACAGTTTCATTCCACACAGGTGGATCTGGGGCCATGCAGGGCAGGAATTAAACTGGGAGCCACCCACATAGGGGATGAGAACCTTTGCCACCATCTCAGTGGTTACCAGTTGTGCTGCAGTTCAGCAAATGGGTTTGCATAGACTGGGGCCAGGATTCAATCCCCAGACCTCAAGAGTGCAAGGGAAGTGCTCAAGCTACTGAGCTATCCCAGCATTCCCCTAATAATGCAGAGGATTACAAAGGAAACCAATAATATTGAATGACTATACTCAATTTTTTTTAAATATATTTATTTATTTATTTTTGACAGGGAGAGAGAAAGATACAGAGACAGAGACAGAGAGAGAACTGAACTGGGGGAGATCCCAGTTCAGCATATGATTCCACATGGGCCGGGGCCGGGATTCAATCTCCAGTCCCCTGCGCTGCAAAGTGAGCGCTCAACCCACTGAGCCATCCCGGCTTCCCCTCAATTTTTTTAAAAACAAAGTTGTGATATAATAAATGTATGTCTTCATTAATGCATCTAATAATAAGATCTAGCAGCAGGCCCAACAACTATTGGAATTTGGAATAGAGATGAGTGTAAATGATATTTCAAGATACCTGAAACAAATATGATGTGATGTAGAAATGTCTCAGCCATGGGTACTATTGATGTTTGTTTCCTAAACTCATAATTTAGGGAAATGATACATACAGGAGAGCTAGACATTTGTGTAAATAAAGGTGTATTTTTTTTTTCATCCAAATTTATAGATCTCCAGAATTCTATCCAAGGAATAGCTGAATTCTATCTAAAACAAAAACAAACAAACAAAAACCACATTAAATTCTATGGAAATGATGGCTTATAAACTTTTGTCATTCTTTCATTCCAACAAACATGTTTATTAAGAATAAGTTTCAGCAAAAACTCATGGACACAGTCAATAGATTAGTGTTTACCTGAGGGTAAGGGGGGAGGTGGGTGGGAGAGATTGGTGGGGGGGAGTAGGGAGGGGGAATCAAACATATGGTGATAGAAAGTGAGCTGATTCTGGGTGATGAGCACATAATGCAATGTATAGACAATATAATGTAGAATTGTGCAACTGGAAACAACATAACTGATATCAATCAATGTCACTCCGATAAATTTAACAATTAAAAAAAATTTTTTTTTAAAGAATAGGTTTCGGGGATGCTGGGATTGCTCAGCAAGGTGAGCTCTCGTCTTGCAGCCCCAGCATTCAAAAAATCAAATCTTGGCCCCAGCCTGTGTGGACCCTTATGCTGAACTGGGGTGTGCCCCCAGTTCTGTTCTCACTGGGACAAGTTTCCCATGTGGGAGGCCCCCAGTTCGGCTCCCACTCTGGGCATGCTTCCCACGTAGAGGCACCCAGTGGGAATATGCCTCCTATGCTGGAGGCCCCAGCCAGTTCCTGCCCTGTGCAGCCCGGCACCCAACTGTGGAAAGAAACCCTGTTGAAAACTGAAAACTGCTCTGGGCCCTACCCATTCTCTGTCTGTCTGTCTGTCTGTCTGACTGTCTCTCTCTCTCTCTCTCTCTCTCTCTCTCTCTCTCTCTGTCAAAAACAATAAACATAAATCTCTTAAAAAAAGAATAAATTTCATGATTTGATGATGAAACTCCTGTGACAACCCTTTCTACCAAATCCTTAAATCTTAGAGTGACTTAGAACTCAGGCCTGAACTCTCTATTCTTCTTTTTCTGTATTGACATCCCATTCAGCCTGAAGATTGCAAACACCGCCTGTAAGTTAAAGCCCTAATAAGTCCCAGGTTGATGTGTCCAACCCTGACTGCTCTCCTGGGTGTCAGACTCATATCCATCTTGGCATCTTTATTGATGTCTAAAAGACAGGCCAAGCAAAATTCTAAATTTCCCTCAACTCAGTCCTCATCAAGAAAAATAATTTAAAAACCCCCACAAAAACCCACTCTTTCTCTCTCCACACATCCCCACCTCAATCATGACAAAACATAACTGCTCAAACTAAAAACTATGAATCATCCATCATCTCTCTTCTGAGCACCCTCACCCACATTCATCTTATTGCCCATAGCTCTGCCTCCAAAAGTTCTCTTGCATCTCTCCTGAATATTGAATCATTTTCACTTCTACCACTAGCATATAAGCCACCATCATCTTTCTTCTAGACTATTCAACAATCCTGTAACATGCCTCTTTATTTATAATTTTGGAACCTTACAGTTAATTTTCTTTGATTTTTTTTTTTAATTATCGATCAAAGCACACCACTCTCCTATTTTGTCCCTCAGAATATAATCCCAACCTCTTCCCTGGCTACATGGCTTTATAGGTGCTGGCACCCAATATGATTTCATTCCCTAATGTAATACTCATCCCTTTGTTCACTTGAGTCCTTTTTCTTTCTCTTATTTTATGTACATTTCCAGAACTTTTACCCACACTGTTTCATTTTTCCAGAATGTTCTTCTCCAATTATTTGTATGTCTAACTTTTTTATCATTTAGGTCTGAACTTAAAAATCACTGCCTCAGAGAAGATTTCTTCATCCATCTTTATTATACTACCCTACCTTAATGAGAAAGGGGTGGAGGAAGATGGAGATTCAGAGGAAGGAGAAGCATCTATTTTTCATGCCATCAAACCAAATGTTTCATTCTCTGGGAGGTTTTTTTCTAAAAAATGTTCTTTCTTGTATGGCTTGCAATTAGTCAGCCTACATATGCCACCAAGCATGCTGTGGTGGGCATTGTAACCTGTTCCCACATTTCTTTCAAGCATCTTCGAAAACAGCATGGAGCAATGTTGAAGCTGGTAGCCACCAGTCATAGAAGTTCCACTCAACCAAAAACTTAAGAGAGGTCTGAAAAGAGATTATATTTTTCTTATCAAACACCTCAAAGCAGTTCACAGGGAGCCATGAAGCAGGGGAGGTAGGGTTAGTACAGTCTGAAGTAGAAGGAAGTTTATTTAGGCATCCTTTGTGACTAGACCTGTCACAGAAATAACTAACATGCATTTTGTACTCACTCTATCAAAACTTAAGTCATATTAAAGTCCCAATAACAACATAACCAAAATTGTTGAGAATGAAATCTCTTCCACTGAAAGACTTCACATATGCATTTTGTTCACATAGAGAACTGCGCTCAGGACTGGATTAGAATGTGCACAGCTTCACTAGGTGGGGTGATCAAATGCTGGGAGGTTTAGGTTGGTGCTATCTGAATCCTCTAAGTCTGAAAATAGTGCAGCAGCACAGTGCTCCCCAGAATTACAGTTATGCTAATACAATAGAATCAAGGAAATGTTGCTTCAAAATTAAAACAATGAGTTCAAGAAAATATTGCTCCACAGCTACAACCAAGTGGGTTGGAAAAGGAAAATGATGTAGTGGCAAGATCAGTCTTTTGACCCAACACAGATGAAGATTTGTCCATTCATGTTTTTGCAAATGGCAAGATTTCATTCTTTTTATAGCCAAGTAATTTTCCATTATATAGATGTACCACATTATCCAATTGTCTATAGGTTGTTTTCATATCTGGGCTATTGCAAATAATACTACAGTGAATATAGGAGTGCATATGTCTTTTCAAATTAGTGTTTTAGGTTTCTTCAGATAAATATCCAATCATAAAATTGCTGGCTCTGAAGGTAGTTCTATTTTTAATTTTTTGATAAACCACCAAACTTTTTTCCATAGTGCAAATTGGTAGTTACAGAATAGTCACAGGGATGTAAAGTACATACAGCATAGGGAATACAGTCAATAATATTGTAGTAACTATGTATAGTGCCAGGTGAGTACTAGACTAATTGGGAATCATCTCATAAATTTTGTAAGTGTCCGGGGCTTGATAGCTTATCTACACTACCACTATGTTGTTCACCTGAAACTAATATAAAATAACATTGAATGTCAACTGTAATTGAAAAATAAAATGTTCAGAATATCGGTCTGCTGAGTGGCTTTGGGAAAGATCCTGAACAAGTACAATGCTTGGCATACAGTAGGGACCAGTAAATGTTTACTGAATACAAGAACTGCTTTGCACCACAATAAACCTATAAAAATTGCATTTACCCCATAGCATTAAAGGTAGTGTAAGTAAGCTATTAAGCCCCAAAATACATGCCCAATACATTATAACTGTTAGAATTTTCCTTTACCCTCCTAGTAATTCTCTCCTTGTAATACATTCTTCTACTGCTGTATCACTTAGAATTGCCAGGTTCTGTATTTTGTATTTTTCATCTCTTTTGAAGAATTACTTAAGATAGAAGTAAAAGTGCACATATGACAGATTCATATCCTTTCACTTCAGGCTTTGCTAGAGACTTTGATCTCGTTGGTCTTGTCTTTCCTTTTCCTTCCTTCCTTCCTTCCTTCCTCTTTCTCCCTTCCTTCCTTCCTTCCTTCCTTCCTTCCTTCCTTCCTTCCTTCCTTCCTTCCTTCCTTCCTTCCTTTCATCCTCTCTCTCTCTGTCTTAAGATTTTATTTATTTATTTATTTATTTATTTATTTATTTATTTATTTATTTTTTATTGTTAAATTTAATGGGGTGACATTGGTTGGTAACAATCAGACAGTTTCCCAATGGACAACTCCACATCACATCACACATGCATCGCATTATGT
>PVKE010014058.1:0-35537 GCA_004027555.1 Craseonycteris thonglongyai | reverse complement strand
TGCCACATTCTTTAGATAAAAAGCAGGTCATAGAACCAGCCTGGATTAAAGCATAGGGTCTTTGAAAGCATAGGGTGATGAGAAAGATTTTTACATGAGATTGGAAGTGGGGCAGCATCTTTAGAGACAAGTTGCAACACGCATTAAATTAAAAAGTTGACCTGCATGCCTAAAGACCTGCACGATTTTTATGGTCTATGATTTTGTGACACAAGCAATAACCGTATTTCTTAAAGTCCATTACATCTATCTCCAGGAGGCCCATTTCTCTGTAATATCACTGCCACTCAGTTAGCACTAAGCACATGCAGTCTTGCATTAAGATTTACTTTACAAATGTAGTTGCTCTGACTTCCTAACTTGATTATAAGATCCTCAGGGCCTTTACGCCTCCTTGAAACTCCATTACCTGGTGCAGTGACCTATTCATCATATCAGGCTCTCAATAAAGATGTGATAATAATGATGATGGTGATGATGATGATGATGATGATATCGCTGCCGTTAAATTATCCTGTCTACTTAAACGAGTACAAAATAACCATTTACAATGTTGAAAAATAATACCACATGCTTTTTGTAATTTTTTATAGGACTTTTCAAGGTAGACTTCTTATGATAGATAAAATAGAGCTATGAATATTATTTGTACTGAGCTACAGTTTGTTTTAAATGCATACCCTTCCGTTTTATTTTAATCCCCTGTATAGAAGGGACAGTGGTCTGTGGCCATAAACATATTTTGTTTTCCTCCTAGCCATACAGGAAGCCTACATTTCTTAACTCCCTCAAACCCAGGTGGGAACACAAAACTGAACTCTGGTCCATAATCCTAGTCAGTCATACCCTACCAAAGAAAGACAGAAAGAGAAGGTCCCATATGAAGTGTTATGCTCTTCTTAACATGTCTGCTCCCAGCTGGGTGGTAACAAGGCAACCTTGAAACTAGAAAACATAAACAAATTGATCCCTAATTCACTACTTAGAACACAGCCACCCAACCAAGAATATCCTCATTGTGTTTTTCATGAGAGACAATTAAACTTCCATTGTGGTTGGACATTGGACTTGAGAGTTTATTTGTTATAACAGCTATTTTACACTGACTGATACATCTAGTTCATTCCCAGTCGATGTGAGACATTGTCTTACATCAATATACAAATTGATATTTACATTAAATATTTTTATCAATAAATACATTCTACAACATTATTTTAAATGGAACCTATTGAGACATTTGTTCAAATATTTCACATTTTATTCAATCAAATTCACAATATTGTTGTAAATTACAGCAACATTTTCCTACTAAAACAAAGCCAACCTCTTCAATCTATCTCTGCAATATACTTTCTACCACATTTCTGGCAAGATCTCATAAGTAAGCTGTGTGTATTTGACTCTAGGTTTGATACCTTTGCTCATTCCATCCATCATCTCATTCAATCATTTATTCAAAAATCATCTGCGAGCACCTGCTATGCGTCAGACATTATCCAAGTCCTTGGATGCCACGGTAATTAGAACAGAGTCGGGAAAGATAATCAGAGCAACAGTGTGAGTCCTACGAAAGGGGGTATACAAGTGCAATAAGAGTACCAAAGCAAGTTCTCGCAATGAAAATGGAAGGGCATGGACATTTTTACAAAGCTTGTTGCCACAAAGTTCATCTGAAGATGCTGCTTTTGTCTTGGCTGTTGTCACAACCTCCCCAGGGAGATGTTAAAGCTTGCTAAGAGAAAACTCCAGGTCCGAGGTGCTTGCTAGATGTGAGCCGAGGTCTTTGTGGGCCATGACTAGGCCAACAGATACATTTGTCCATATGTGTCGTGAACTAACTGGACTGACCCCTGGCAGGTGCAGACCCAGAGGGCAGAGGAGCCGGGTCCCTGGGGAGAGGACATCACTTGATCTGGGTCCTGAGAGCAGAGGCAGGCTCCTGGCAGTCAGTACAGAGAAGGGTGTTGTGGCTGAAGGAGCTGCATGAGGAGAAGCCCAGAGGCATGAGGTCCCTGGCCTCAGACCCCAAAGCCACAGGCTGTGGGTGAGTGACGAGCACAATGTCTGATACATGGAGAGTGGGTGTGTGCCCATACATGTGTCTTCTCCTTTTCCTGAAAACACACAGAGCAGTCCCGGTCTACTTAAGTTCAGATTTCAGGGCTGTCACTCAAACCTTCCATGACATCCATAATGAGTTGAGTAGCAGTTCAACAGGTAAAGGAGACTGCGGGACTAGATCAGACGTAGGGAACACGTGAAGACCCAACAGTGAGAACCATTGTATCTTATAGTGTGGTCTTATATCTTGTCTAAGGATCTGGGTAGCAAGACCTCAGACGTAATAACAACCCAAGTTCAGAAATGATTTTGAGCCAGGCAACATTAACTGTAAAGAACAAAAGTGATATATGAGGTTTGTGTTCATACCTTAATGTTATGGAATTTACATTGTTTAACCCCAACACTTACGTAGGACACTTATCCCAGGTGAGGCGATTTCTGAGACATTTCTATCTAAATTTAGAAGAACCTCCCCAATCTTCTGTTAATAAGAGTGGGCCCAACAAGGGGTAGTTAGGTGTCCTAAAGGTCTACCTTGAGGCTCTGTTATTGATACATGATCCTCCATTGTGCACTCCCATGGTGAGAATTTTGTAGCTCAGAGATTGTACCTCTGTCCATCTGAGAGAAGGTGACTAGTCTTTTTTTCTTGAGTGCTGATTGTGCTTGGTTTCTTTTTGTATTCTAGATTTATCCAAATGGTACTGATGCCTGGTATTTCTGCCAATCTAAGCCAACAAGAGTTGTTTGCCAATTCAGTGGTTGTGCACAGAACACATTGTGTTTGGGAAACTACAATTAGCTTGATATAGGTAGGAACACATTGATGATATATAAAAGATGACACACACATACACAAAAAGAATTCAGGGCCTATATCATGAGGAGTTTTATGTACTATGCTAAGGAATATGGATGTAATTTTAAGCAAATGGGAATCCCAGATATAGGTGAACCCAAGATGTGATAAGAATCAATTTGAATAAAACTTTTTCTAACTATAGAAAGGTGAATGTTGTAAGTAAACTGGCCATAAAACTTCTGAAAAGTCTTCAGATATATTTATCTAAGGGCAGACAAATGGAGAGAAGGGTCCAGATTTCCAAGACATTGAAAGAGTAGAATAAAGCAAATCTGATGATTTTAAGTTTAAAGAGGGAGGAATCTAGGATGACCCCAAGGTTTATTCCTTAATGTGGATAATACAGTGTCAGCATCATTAGCCAGAATTAGGACTAAAACCTGCAAAGGAAGAAAGAGGTAAGAGTGGGGATGTTGCCAAGTTCAAGGTTAGTCTATTAAGTGTGACAGGCCTCTGCAACTTAAAGTTGAAAATTGCTACCAGTGGGAAATGTGGTCTAGAATTCAAAACTGATGTCTTCGTAAGGAAAATGGATTTGGGAATTATTTGCACACAAAGGTGGTAATCAAACACTATGGCTAATAATTGAATCAAGAGCTAGAGGGCATGATGGAAAGTCATCCAAGCACAGAATTCTGAGAAAATGGATTATTAAAAAAATCAATGGAGAGAAGACACCCAATAGAGACCAAGATGTGTCAGGAAGGTACAGTAGAAGGAAGGACAAATACACACATGAGGACCTTCACTGGCTCTCCAAATCCTCTTCATCCATGTCCTCCATAATGTGAAGTCTTCACAGATGCTACCCACTCATAGAGATATCTCCCACCCTACATTTTTCTCTCTCACCCCATAGATCAAACACAACCTGGTATTATTACTGTCTCCCCATACTAGCTCTTGGAGGAGACAAAAGTCTCCTTCAGTTACAAATGACGGAAAACTCTAATTGACTTCAAGAAAAATGAACAAAATGCCAACAATGAATGATGCCATGAAGTATTGTGATCCAGGGATTCAAAATGTGCCTCCTTTTCCATTTCTTGATTCTGATTTTCCTTCAGGTGGCTTCATCCTTAGGCAGGTTATTCCCATAGACAGACATTCACAGTTCCAGGCCTGAATTTTATTTTTTAACAACTCCAGTAGGAAAAGAGGTCCTTATTCATGATCATTCTCAGCCTTAGTTGGCTCTCAGCAGGTCACATGCCTGTCTTTAACTAATCACTGAGGCCAGGAGGTTGCTAAGCTCCACTTGGCCAGGCTGGATCACATGATCCAGAAGTGGACATAGACTCAGTTTCACCCTGGGAGGACATTGGCATAAACCAAATAACATACACCAAGAAAAAAGGATTACCATAAAAATATTGATACTGGATTAACAAGTAGGAGCTGTATATAGGGAGGATCCTATATGTAATGGGCATTTAGCATATATGTCTTGGTTGGTCACAAGCCATAATTGCCCACTTTGCTCTCATCATTAAAAAACAGGAAATTGTATTGTTATCAAGAGAAGTGACTTTTGTTTATGTGATAAGGAGGAATCAAACAAAAAGAGAAACAGCTAATATTTATACCCACTGACATTCTGACTGGTGGAGCTAGAGAGAATTAAGAGTAGGTGAGAAAGTGACAGGAGTCAAAATGCTAAGAAGGATGGTGAAGGAGGTTCAGGTCTCCCTGGGAGAGTACGGGTATTTGAGGTTGGATGGTGAGGGTGGTCCCTTGGTTTGAAATTTGCCCATGTTCGGAGGCTTTTAAATAACGAGAACAACAAATTTGGCTGTATTAATCGAAAATGTACATTATTAGAAAAGTTTGACATTTACTAAATAACCTATTACATCTTACCCTGGTTATTAAGAAGAAGAAAAAAAGTATTCATTTGAAAGGTAAATGTCAGACTCTCCTAAAGATCTCCTAACACCTACAGATCAGGGCTGGAGGCTGGGAGTGGGGAAAAGAAATGCTGCACAAATTAAAGGCAATAAACTTTCCAGGCATCTTCATCTCCATAACTATTGAGAAATGTCTCCAGGCATTCTTAACTGGGTATCTGTCTTTCTATTGCTTCTGTCTGTTGGCCATCCATTTTTAAAGGTATGCTCATGTAACAGAATTTGAAAGCTAAATGGAAACACTGGAAGTCAGCAAAATTCATTCAAGTTCATTTTATTTACAGATGTAGCCAGAGGTATGTTAACAGGAAAGCTCACCAAACAAATGATTCCAGAATACTAAAGTAGAAGTCCTAGAACTGGGAGACTCCAGCAAACTCAAAACAAGTCTTTACAAAACTAGAGTTAAGAACTGCTCTACCCCTAGATGTTTCAAAGACCCAATCACTAAACTTTACCATTATTAATAAGAAAGTGGGAAAAGTAAGTATACCTGAAATATATTTGCTGGAATGGATCATGTAAATATATTTCCAAGTCAATAATTCTTAAGAAAGTTTTGCCTACTAAAGTATTTCAAGTCAAGTATACCAGTTTTATATAAGGATGGTGATTCTTAAACATTTACAGATGACAGACACACTATGCCTTAATTATATTTATTGGAAATTCTTAATTCTCAAAATACATATATGTGTAATGTTGTACAAGTAAATACACATACATATGAGTATGTTTTATGCAAACATGTGAAAAGATGTCCAAAGTGCAACAAACTCTGGCATCAACCTTAGACTGATTATATGTGGTGTCTTCCATTTGTTTTGTGATATATGGAGAGCAGATGTAGTGAGAATACAGGTTTACTAGGGAGAGAGTGAGGACATTTAATCACTGCCTTCAAGAAGTGATTCAACACCTCCAACTACACTTTAAGCATAAATGTTCACTCTTCCAAACTGTGTGTGACTAGAAACTTCACGGTTCTTGGGCGTTGTTTAAAATGTTATCTTTTAAATAGTCATAATTTAGATTCTGAACAAAATAAAAATTGTACACATACCCACATAGATGCCTGTATCTCTTGTATACCTCTTTTTGTTGAGAACCATATTCTTCTATACTCTAAAACATATCATTAAAATGGTTTACTGGAACCAAAAATGGTTGCCTTCCATAGAGAGAAAGTGTGGGTTTCTATACCAGTGCCACAGAGCTATTTGTATAGACACCCCAGAGAAAAGGCCAGCCTAGGGACACAATAGGTCAGGCCTTAGCCACTTTCGGGACAACCAGAGTGATTGTGGGTGGAATTAACATCATTCCACTGCCGCTGTTTGAATGAACCTGTCCTCTGAGCTCTTATCTTTATTGAGATTTAGACAACAAAAGTGGTGTACATTCTTTTCATTACTTCCCAACCCCATCAGAAAAGAGCCTTGGTAAAAAGGTGAAAAAGAAAATGACCTGAGTTTCATGGCAGGGTCTTCGCTCCATACAGTGTGCGTACAGAGGCTTCTGAGGGAGAATAGGGACATCCTGCCCCTTGTCTTCCATCTGCCCACACCATTGGGCATAAATGTGGTACCTCCCTGGCACTTGATGAGTTCAGGAATCCTAATGCCAGTACATATATGATCATCTCAGCCTCCAGGAACAGCTATTTCTAATAAAGGACAAAGACTCTATGGGACAAAATAATTGTTACTGATAGGGCTCCAGGAGTCTTGATTCATCAACCTAGTTAACAAAGGCCAAAGAAGCTCAAAGAACAGCCCATCCTGTTCCCTTTGCAAGCTTCAGGGTGTGACAATTGTCTCTCTGGCTCCTAAGGACATCTCCTTTTGGGAAAATTTCAAGCACAGCTGGATGGTCACTAAAGGTGATGGTCCCTTACTTTTTTGGCATTATTGAGGAGCTAGAAAGGGGTGGAGAAAGAAATCCACCTTATTTTTCCACATAGTGCTATGATTTATGAAAAAGTGCTCTATTCCCTTCAGTTCAATAACTGTGAGTCAGGAAAATACAATTACAATAAAGTGGTGGTGTCATTTCTAAAGCAAAGTATGCTCTAGTTCACAAATGATGGCCAATTAAGATAAGTTATTCTGTGGTGGGGCAGTATGAGATGAACTATCACCCCAGATGAATTAAAGCCTGGACTTGGAACATTTCCTATTGATTGGCCTGTGGTATAATTTATAATTATTTCTGTTGACGCAAAAGGTAGAGCAGAGAGGTGCCAGGAGGAAAACTGGCTTGGAACTCACCTGGATATGAGTAAGAGCAATGAAAAGTGCATCTGCTTCTTAATGTTTGGATCCATCAATATTTTTTCAGCCATCACAGTGTCAGGCATCTACATGAATATAGATACATGGGGAGATAGAGAGAATCTCAGTAAAGAGCTCCCAAGCAAAATACTCAGCACAGTGAATTGTCAGTAAGGCCTGTCACCAGGCCTAGCTCATGCCCTGGGGACCTGGGATCCATCTGGGTGCACTTTCTGTCTTTCTGAACTTAAACAATTTTGTCGCTTTATAACAACAGGACTCTTTCAGAAGGAATGTGAGGGTGATGTTTTTCTATTTTTGAATTTTTTGAGGCTGATCTTTTTCTTCATTTTGAAATTTCTACTTCTCTAAACCTTCTAAGGACCAATAGAAATAGACCCCTAGAGTTTCAGTTATTAAAATAAGAACTGCAGCATCCTCAGTCATACCAACCATTATGATGAATTGAAGGGAGGAACTTCCAATAGGCCTATCTCTGGCTTTTTCTATACCTTTGTTTCTCTTGTTCCTTTCTGTGTCTCTATATTTTCGTATCTCTTTAGCTCACTATCTCTCCATATCTGTGTATCTCCAGATGTGAGTTTTTCTCTAACACCTCCTTCTATGTATTCTCTACCACAAATTCTCTCTTAAACACACACACTCACACACACACACACACACACACACACACACACATTGTCACACACACCACATAAGATTTGAAGGCACAAATCTCAACACCAGATCTCGTTTTTTGCCTATACTCTTAAACGTGGCCCTGAAGTGTGAATTTTCCTGGAGCCAGTTGCATCAAGGAAAACTAGGTCCTACACCTCTCAGATTTGTTTGGCTGAGGCCTTTTGCACCAGCCGTATTACTTCCACTATACGAGGCTCCCATAACAGCTCTGTGTCTAATCAGCAGGGATTTAAAGGCCACAGGTGTGGAGACGGGCCATTCAATATCAAGCCAGCCTCAAAGCTAATTTTGTTTCTTTTTTTTTTTTAATTTATTGTTAAATTTGATGAGGTTACATTGGTTGGTAACAATTAGACAGTTTACAGATGTATAAGTCCACATCACATCATTCATGCATCGTATTATGTGCCCATCACTCAGTATCAGTTCCCCTTCCATCACCTTGTATCTAGTGCCCACTCCCACCTCCCTCCACAACTCTTTTGTTTTTTTGTGGTAAGAACACTCAACATGAGATTGACCTTGCTAACAATTTTTTTTTTAAGATTTATTTTATTATTTTTGACAGACAAAGAGAGACAGAGACAGAGAGAGACAGACAGAGAGAAGGGGGAGAGCCCAGAGTAGTCTCCAGTTGTACATCATCAGTTTTCGACATGGTTTCATTCTACACAGGTGGGTGGGGGAGCTGTGCAGGGCAGGAACAGGGCTGGGGGCCTCCCACATGGGTGGCACACCCCCTCAAGCCAGGGGCTGAACCAGGGGGTGGGCGTTGGGGGTAAATTAAACTGAGGGCCTCCTACTTGGGAAGCACACTCCAGCTCAGCATATGGGTCTGTATGGGCAGAGCCCAGGATTCGATCCTTGGTCCTTGGGGCTACAAAGCAAGTATTTAACCCGCTGAGTCACCCTGACTTCCCCAACAAATTTTTAAGTGCACAATACAATATTGTTAATTATAGGCACAACGTCATACAGAAGATTTCTAGAACTTACTCATCTTCTACAACTGGGAAACCTTATACACATTGACTAGCAGCACCCCATCTCTGAGTTCAGCTCCTGAAAAATCAACATTTTATTCTTTTTTTTCAATAATAAATTTTTTAAAAGCACTATTTCAAAAAAAAAACAACAACTACCATTATCATAAATATTAAAAGAACATAGTCTAAGTAAACATTTTAAATGTTACTTGATGTAATATAGTTTGCAAAGACTTCTGGATTCAGCCATGACATGTACAAAGCTTGGAAGTTGTCACTCCCAATCTTAGAACAAACAATAACAATACAACAACAACAGAAAGCCTGACAAACTGAAAATCAACAACTTTTCTTGGCTGTCTCAGAAAACTGAGGTTGTGGAACAGAGTACCTCTCTGCAAAAGGGAAATCTGGAGAGTCAGAGCTGGTGTATGCTTACTTGTAGCAGAAGCTGCTAGAGCCATAAACTGGTAAAAAAAAATAATAATTACACATTAGTTATGACAAATTGCTGGAGGCTGACTGGGTATTGCGTTGAGTGAGACATTCTTGGGGATGCAAACTCCTGAGAGGTTGGAGAAAGGGAAGAGAAAAAGGGCAGAACATGTGGCAGACTTTGATAGGCTTTATATCCAGGAACCACCAAGGTTGAGCAAAGAAAGACTCCCTGATGATTGTGATTGGTAAAGAGGGAATGTAATTGAAATAGACTCACACTCTTCACTATAAAAGGTTAACTATCTGGGAAAAATAATAATCAACCTACCAGGGCCTTGTCTCACCTGAAGGAAAAGAATTTTCCTGACTTCATCTGACTCCAGCCTTACTGTCGCATCTAAACGGTGGGGAGGGGAAGGGGGAAGCTAAGAAACCTTTGTGAAGGAAAGTGGTCATGAACACTATTTTTTAAATATTTTTAAAATATTGTGTAGTCATAAGATTATTGAAAGCTCTCCTCTCCATACCTTACCACTCACAAAAACAGAATCTAATAAAACAGTGGATTAAAGCTTAAAGTGCTATAAGATTCAGATTCTAAGTGAGATCTTCATGAAGGCAAAAGACGAAAACGAGATAAAACCAAGAACAGGAGAGAAATTTGAAGCATCTGTCACCTAGAGCTACAAAAAACATTAAGCAGCTAACTCTTAGCCACATGAACGTTAAACACTGCACAAAAGACTTGTTTCTATCAGCTGCTATTACACCCCAATACATCAAGTTTGACTTACAAGAAATGAAATGAAATGAAACAAACAACACAAAACATGTTAAATGACAAAACAAACACAGTGTGAAGAGATAAAGCTTGTATCAGAACCAAAGCTGTGACACTAATCTTGGAACTATCAGATAAGAAATTGAAAATAATTCTGAGTATGCTATGACCTTTAATTAAAAATTATGGAAAACATGCAATAGCAAACAGGTAAGCAGAGAGATGGAAACTCTAAAAAAGCATCAAAATGAAATGTTAGAAATAAAAACACAAACTGAAACAAAAAGTATATATATCATTAATGGTTTCATCAGTACTCTGGACATGAATGAGAAAATAATCAGTGAACTTAAAGATTTGTCAATAAGAACTTGTGGAAATAAAATACAGAAAAACTATTTTAAAAATCCAAAAAACCAAGAACTATGGGACAATTTTAGAAGGTTTAACCTACGTGTATTTGGAATACAAAGAGAAAAAAAAGAAGACAACAGAGCAGAATAAATAGTAGAAGTAATAAAAACCAAAATTTTCCAATATTAATGATAGACACCAAACCACAAACCCAGGAATCTTAGTAAACAAAAAAAATTATACCACAATACTACACTGGCATATGATATTCAAACTTCAAAAAACAAAAGACACAAAGAAAATCTTGGAAAAAAACAGAAGACAAAAGATAAATAAACAAATAAACAAGCAAAACTTTATGGATAGAGTCAGAAAGATAAGAATTAAATGGGACTTGATTTTAGGATATTTTCACCATTGTATCCTGTTTCTACGAATATGACTATTTCAGATTCCCCATATAGGTGAAATTGTGAAATATTTGTTCTTCTGTGACTGGCTTATTCTGCTTAGCATAATGTTCTCCAGGTTTGTCCATGTTTTTGCATATAGCAATTTCCTTCTTTCTAAAGCTGACTAACATTCCAATGTATGTATATACCACATTTTCTTTATCCATTCATTCATTGATGGATGTCAGGTTGTGAATAATGATGCAACAAACACAGGGGCACAGACATCTCTTTGAGATCCTGATTTCAATTATTTTGGCTATCTACTCAGAATCTAGGCATATTAGATCAGAATTCATGCTTTATTCCAAAAAGACATCTTTGCCTCTGCCTGGGACCAGTAGTGGTATGATGCCCCTGCTCTACCAATAGTCATGCTCTCCTGGCTTTCCCAGGACATGTCCTGGTTTCTACTTCATTCATTCAATTTATATTTTATTGAGCAATCAACTATAGGTTGGCTTTGGGGCTAAGTTGGAGATGGTGTCAGAGAGAAAGATGAGAACATCAACCATTCTCCTAGTGGTTGCTGCATTGTTAGGAAACTCAAGTTCTATCTCTAGCCCAGACTATAGTCCCTGTGATCCACCCCCACTCCCAACCTCTTTGATCCTGCCTGACTGACACAGCTCTGTGCTTCTTCTGATGCAAATATTGATGACACCAACTCCTTCCTACTCCTGTGAGTATCCTCTAAATATGACCATTTCTCAGACCCTTCCCTGCCTAATCATCTCACCTTTAATGGAATGCTAACACTTCATAGAGGTGGAAGTTTAAATCTCCTCAGCATAAAGATCATTCCTTTCTCTTAGAAAGAACAATCTGGTTTGTGAATTTAACTATAAATGAGAAAAATCCTTGTGCCTGGATGCATTGTGGCTATCTGCAAAGTGTAGAGCTCTGTATTAGATTTTCTTCACATATCATAACAGGGGCAGGAGCTTCCCAGCTTGGCTGTGAGAAGAAATGCTACCCTTAATTCCTAAAGTCTCATAAATAATCAGATTCCATAAGAAGCTGGGTAGAGAACCTCAGAACCACATGTAGGTGCTTGGCTTCGTGAATAATGCCTCTTCTCACTGTAAAAAGATAGCACTGTTAAGTTATTGACGTCAAAATTGTGTGTGGAGGGGGGGGAATGCTGGGATGGCTCAGCAGGTGGAATGTTTGCTTTGCAGCCTTGGGGTTCGAGGATCAAGTCCTGGCCCCGGCCTGTGCAAACCCATATGCTTGGCCCCAGTTCAGCTCTTGCTGGGGTGAGCTTCCCATGTGGGAGGTGCCTGGTTCAGCACCCACCTCACAGGGGTGTGCTTCCCATGCGGGAGGCCCCCAGACCAGTTCCCACCCTGCACAGCGCCTGCCCACCTGTGTGGAATGGAACCATGTGGAGAGCTGATGACATGCAACTATGTAGACAGCTCTGGGCCCTCCCCCTTTGTCTCTGTCTCTCTCTCCATCAAAAACAATAAAATAAATTAAAAAATAAATTGTGTGTATGTGTATGTCAGTGGCACCACCCATTTCCTTCCATCTCCTTGAAAGCTGAAATCTTTCCTTTTCATGTCATTTTATGTCCCTCACACAAATCATTGGGAGCCTCAGGATTCACAAACTTCCTTGCATTCAATGCTGTGACATCAATTTCCAGCGAGTCTTTATATAGTCTCATTGTACAGCAATGGGAAAGGCTCTCCAACCCCCCTGGGAAGCTTATAATGAAATCATATTCATAAGTCTGTTCACTCTTTCACTACTTTGCTTTCACCAGAATTGTTATAAATGTACTCTCTCTGGCTTACAGCTAATAAATTAAAGGAATAAATAACAAAAAGAAAATTAGAGTTGGATCTCAGAACATGTTGCAGAGACTTAAGGGGGAGATGGCTGTAGAGATAACTTATGTTTGCCATACTGGACCCTGGGGTATGGCTGCAGACACTGTGTATGGGGCTCAACGGGGCTCAACGGGGCTCCACCTCCTCCCTGGGGTCTTGATTCCCTGGGCAAAGGCTTCCAGTGAAGCAAGGGAACGTGACATGTGTCAGCTACCAAGTCTGTGGTTTATGTTCTATGCAGTCCAACTTAAGGTGAGTAAAGATTTCAAGAAAAGAAATAATCATGTGAAATTAAGAAACCCACTAGATTCACTGCAGTTACAAAGTGGGAGGAAAGGGCAGGAGAAAATAGATTGATTCATTCCCTCCTGGGTACTTTGAAGATCTTTGTATTCCCCTCTGGTTTTTTTCTGTTGTACTTTTCCATGCCTCTCCTCAAATGTTTTCCCTGATTTTGTCACAATTGCTCTTATTTTTTTATATAGACTTCCAAGACAGCAATAAGAATAACATGAAACAGAATTTGCACACCCTTCTTTCCAGGGGAAAATGTGGGCAGTGAACAATAAATATTTCTCCCTGCCATTCTCAGACCCCCTTCTACCCCACCCAAGGGTTTCAAACACCTTAGGACCTGCAGAAAGCTTTCATTTATTTAAGCAGAGACAGGCAGGGCACTGTGACTTCTTGGTAGTAAATTCCACAATTAAAGAGCAGAGCTGCTAAAAGCTCTCACTAAAAGGGACCCAAGATTATGCTGTGAACAAATTAAATTGCCTGCTACTTCCGTTCTCACCAGGTGACTGGGGACATATGGTAACAAAAGATCAAGCAAATATATTCAGTCTGGTTCCTAGTTTAGAAAAAAATGTTGAAAAAACTTAGAATCCAATATGGAATTTTTAAAAGTCTGAATTCCCACTAATGGAGGGGAGGGAGACTTGACATCTAATGCTTTTTCAGAATGTGGGGACCTGTTATTTGGGGGGCCTGCATTTAGTACCCACTATCTGGCACAATTCCAAAAGGAAGGACAGACACCCTCAAATTTTCAAATGGCTAAATAAAACCTTAATTAATCTCTCCAAATCTTCCCCATGAGGCTGCATTCTCAGCTGGCAGTATTTCATAAATGACATAAAGTTCGAGTGAGAGGACCAGGTGAAACAGACATCCATTCAAGGATCAGATGACAACAGGATACCAAAGGTGGCTCTGTTTGAAGACGCTTTCCAGACACATTAATCATATTGAATTGCCAACCTGAGCTCAGGCCAAGCAACAAAATTCCCACATCATCAAATTAGGAGACCTTTATGTAGAAAATTCATAGGCTAAAAGGCAGCCCAGAATGAAATCTAATCATTTAATTAAGAAGTTAAATCACCTTTGCCTGGATAATAGCAGAAAACTCTAGCACTGAATTGACAAAACAAAACCACCTAAGGGAATCTGCCAAAACCCAATGTCATGTGGACTTGTCAAGGTTGCCCAATGACATAACAATGAGAGATACAGCTACACAGTCTAATTGGACCAGCACAGTGCTAGAAGTAGGTCAATTCTCAGTAATAGATGAGAGCTTTACCATACGCTTTCTAGCCAAAGCCTCCAGGCTCTGAAGAGACCATCCTACCCTCAGCCTGTTGGCTGTGAATTCTTAAGGTCACACAGGCTGATTTCCATATCTGATTCCCTTTCTGTTGCAATCTTGCCTGTCCTACAAAGTATCATTCCAGTATACATCCCTAAATGTAATATGGTTTCTCCAAAAGACCTCCACCTCCACCTCATTGAGAGGCTGGCGTACTTCTCATAAATCAATGCAGAGAAAACAGACAGAGCACAACAAATTATACAAGTGAGCAGTTTGTACAGTTCTTAAAATCCTATCACCCTCATCTATAATGTAATCTTGACCCTATTCTCCTCCAAAAGATTTTTTGACTTTGCGTTTTCTTATCTCATTTAGAAGGTCTCTAACCTGCACCCCTTCACACATGATTTGTGGGTGATCACAGCAATTATTTTTATAACTTATATAGGACCTGGTCCCAGAGTGCCCTCTTTCAATGGAAAGACTTGAATATGCTCAGTAGGGCACAACAAGCGTTAATTGATGTCATAGGCCCCTCTCTTGATGAAGAGGGTAATTGAATTTGTGGGACATCCCAGGCTGAATATTCTCCTCAAGATGACATTGAATATTCTCCTTACATGCCAATAAAGCAAAGTACACCTTTATGTACATAGGTAGAAATAGTTAGTATACTATATAAAGTAAAAATTCACTCTACATTTTAGGAGTGGTATGTGGAAAGCTATTACATTTCTTCCTACAACCTTAAACAAACATTTCTGAACCATAAAAATTATGTGCTTTTACAAATGAACCTTTCCTATGATCCAGCAATTTCACTCTGAGGTTTTATTCAAAAGGAATAAAAACACATGCCCACAAAAAGTCTATTCAAGAATATTTATAGCAGCCAAAACTGGAAACAGCCCAAGTATCCATCACTGGGAGAGTTGAAGAAGAAATGTTTGTATGGTCATATAATAGAATACTATTCAGTAATAAAAAGAAACAAATTTGATATATGCAACTACTACACAGATGAATCTCAAAAAACAAACAATTCCGGGTGAGAGAAGCTAGATACAAAAAAAAAGTATTCTATATGATTCCATTTATATGAAATTCAATAACGAGCAAAGTTTATATAGTGATAGAAAAGGTAAGAGAGATTGAGGAAGGTTGGGGAGATGATGAAATAGGAGGGAAGGAATTTCTTTTTTCTTTTTTTTTAATTTATTTATTGTTTTTGACAGAGAGAGAGAGAGAGAGATACAGAGTCAGAGACAGAGAGAAGGGGGAGGGCCCAGAACAGTCTCCATAGTTGCACATCATTGGTTTTTCCACATAGTTTCATTTCACAGGTGGGCGGGGCTGCACAGGGCAGGAACTGGGCCCGGGTCTCACCCTGGTGAGAATTGAACTGGGGGCACTCCCTAGTTCAGCATATGGGTCCGCACGGGCCGGGGCCAGGATTCGATCCTCGGTCCCTGGGGCTGCAAAGTGAGCGCCTAACCCACTGAGCCATCCCGGCTTCCCCAAGGGAAGGAGTTTCTGAGGGTGATGAAAATATTCTAGATCTTGATTGGAGTATGTGTTACCTGAATAGCTATACTCATTGATCCACACACTTAATACCTATACATTTCACTCTTTGGAAGCTATACCTCAATTATAAAGAAGATTTACTTAAAGACATAATATTGGCATATTTGGAATACATTTTATAACCCAAGTGGGTTTTTATACATTAAATGTAAACTCAACTTTGTGTTGTGAAATATTAAGTTCCTCATTAACTCAGTGCCTCTAGAGTCCTTGTCACCTCCAATTAAACTAGTATCGCAATATCTCGGGCAGTAGATCCTAAAATCAGAAGAAGTCAGAGCTTTAGGTGATACCTAAGACCTTTTTTACCTATGCACACTAGCAGAAAACATCCCTAGTCAAATCAACTGCAAGAAAGAGAAAAGGGGGTGTGGTCTATGTTTTGGGATCTACCAAATATCTCCATAGCATTGAGTGCATCTGAAACACTCCCCAAATCCACAACTAAAAACCAAAAGAGAGAAAGAGCTGGACTTGGCAGCATTCAATAAATCATTAAATACAATCAGCATGGTTGTCTGCTTGGGATGAGCACTAAACCTTGACTATAATATCTCCAACAGATCAAATGGAGCAAGGTGATTCTGAAATTGCCCATAAATAACATTTCCACTCTTGTATCTGAGGGAGAAAAACTAGGATTTGAGACCTACTGCCAGTGAGACAAGCCTCAGCTGACAATACAGCAAGAATGTTAGGGTGTCAGCTTTAATACTGTAAGAGCCAGTCTAGATTTAAAGAAAATTTTCACAATTTTTTTTTAAAGAAGTGTTGTCATTGCCAGAGAAAATTCTCATACAAGGCAGAAGAGGATTGATTTTAATGCCTCCATTCTTAGGTCAAGGCTCCGGAAAGATTAAAAAGCACAGAAGAAGTGGGATAGAGAAAAATCTAGAGAAGCTCATACCTGAGGGACCATGCCCATCCCTACTGGCCAGATTTTGTGAGCAACATAACTATAATATGCTGACTTTTAGTTCCAATGCAAATGCACCAGATGTTTTAATGTATACGTCTTTGCCAGCTCTAATTGCTGCTCAGTTTGAAAAGCGAATGTTTGTGGGAGCCTCATTTTCTTCCAATGGGATAATATGGGCTTTAAATGTCCTAATTGGAGTATGAATTGAACTGTATGGGTCTTTAACTTCGTGGTCAGAACCCAGACACTCTAAACATTTTCAGGTAGTAGCAAAAAAGATTTAGAGACTTAATTAAAAATATTATTTCCCTTCATATTGGAACGAAAAGCAGCATAGTAATCAATGAATACATGTACTGTTTGTACTTTGCTTAAAAATATAGGTTAAATTATCTTCATGGGGTCAAGTGAGAAGCCCTAATCTATTTATGAAATAAAGTTGTTGAAAATTAAGGTGCAAAACATCTTTCTAGAAGGTCATTGCAGCAGATGGTGTTGGTGCCCCAGTAATGGTGATTTGCAGCAATCAGCTGCCAGCTTCTTATCTGAGGGCTTTCTCTCTGCTCCAACCACACAGGGCTGGTCAGAAGTGCTATTGAGTTCATGCTTTCAGAAACTGGCCTCTGCCAATAAGTGGTGGGAGTTGACTCCACTGACCCACTGCTTAGCTATGTTTTACACTGCCCCCTACAGGGGCCCTCTGGTTTTGATCCACTGTTTTCTAGGCTTCCCTTCTGATTTCAACTCCTCACGACCTTGTATGTTCTTCTTGCAGTCACAACCCACATAACTGATTTGCTGCCCAATCCTAATCTCGGGGTCTTGGTAAAGACCTAAGCTTAGTAAACCTAAGCGTAGATAGCTATAAGCATGATATTCCCTGGCTTCCCAGATCTTGATACAAATTCTCTGTGATACAGGAAAAGTAAAAATGATTTCCCACTGACCTGTAGGACATATAAATTGCTTCCGTGATAGGCCAAAGAGAAAAACGTCTGAACTAACATTCTAATTACAGACAGTGAGGGACTGGTTGTCTGATACTAAGTTCAGAAAGATTGGAGACATTATTTTCCTTCACCTGTTTGTAAAAAAAGAATCCTCAAGTGTTAACCCCACTTAAGAATAAGTATATGGCAAGTCAGCATGAAGTCAGTTGTTTGCCCCACCTCAGAGTAATTTATTGTTTTTGACAGAGACAGAGAGAGACAGAGAGAGAAGGGGGAGGGCCCAGAGCAGTTGCCATAGTTGTACATCATTAGTTTTCGACAGGGTTTCATTTCACACAGGTGGGCGGGGGCCTCACAAGGCAGGAACTGGACTAGGGGCCTCCCACATGGGAGGCATGCCCCCTTGAGCCAGGTGCTGAACTGGGAAGTGGGGGACAAGAATCAAACTGGGGGTCTGCCGCATGGGAAGCACACTCCAATTCAGCATATGGATCCATACTGGCCGGAGGCGGGATTCGATCCTTGGTCCCTGGGGCTGCAAAGCAAATGCTTAATTCACTGAGCCATCCCAGCTGAGAGTAATTTTTAAAAGCAAGCCTCCTCATGATATTTTTTCTCAGTCTTGTCCCTGTTAGCCAGGCAGCCAGCCAGCCTATTGGCTGTACCTGTACGTTGACTCCATCAGTATAGTCACTGGATTCCTAAGCCCTTTCACTGGGTATTCGTAAAAGTGTTTGGAAGTCTTTGCGATGCCTAGAATTCAGACTGGATTGAATCACAGTAGAGCCTTGAGGTGGATAATGTGGTTCCAGCACTTTTTATTTACCTTCAAAAATGAAAACAGAAACCATTCAAGGTTCCAAGAGATAGAGACATTTTGGGCAGCCTGTTCTCAACAGTCTTTAACCAGGGCCATGAACATAGGTGGGGGGGGGGGGGAGTGGACTGGGAGTTAGGAGCTATAGGTGCTGTCCCCACTCAGCAGAAGTGAGCACCTATGTGATATCCTTAGGTCCACCTAATCTTTTCATGGCCTTTGCTCCCTCTTTTCTGAAATACGAGGAGGTAAACTAAAGAATCTCTCATCTTTTTAATTCTATTCTCTGAGGGTGATGCTAATTTATTATTGAAGTAAACGATGTACTTGTAAAAGAAAAAATGGGGAGGCTGTGATAATCTCCAAGATTTGAATGTGTCCTAAGTCAGGAGTATTGGTTTGGGAAATTGTGATTTTTGTAACCTAAATCCTATAAAAAGTTCCCATAGTAGTCCTCCTCATAGAATTCAGAAAATACCTTTTCCTTTCAGTACAATAAACCCAGTATAAAATGTAAAAGAAAACGTTCAAGAATTTAAAGGGTTGGCAGTTAGACAATAAAGTTAAAAATTCTCATTTTGAAAGCAAGTGTGCTCTAATTACCATGTCAGGAATAGGTATAGCTAACATTTTTTGAGCCCCAGCCACTAGTTGTAGCAACAAGAAATGTTTGGGATGTAGGTGGGGCTTTTGGCCATTCCCCATGTGGATACACACATTCTTATTTGTGTGTAAATTGCTTTTCAAATTAACTACAAGAAACATAGCCTAGCTCTTACACTATCCTTTGTTTTCAACAGTTTGCTGTATATGCAACTCCTCAATATAACAATTCTGAACATAAAATTACCTCACCTACAAAGGAAGATATTATATCCCTTTCACAGATGGAGAAAGCAAGGTTTGGGAATATTAAGTAACAATGGTTGCTAAGACTCTAACTCATGTCAATAAAGCTCCAAAATACTGACAATAGTTTTCCCCTTTAGATATTATTCATTTTCTTTATTATTATGCATATAATAATGCTCATTGTAACCTATGAAACAATTCAAAGATGTATAATTATCTAACTTTAGGCTCTTGATTTTTTTTTTAAGATACCTATGTCATATTAAAGTCTTCTATTTTTACAAAAAGGTACATGTCTGTTTCTTACCACCCAAATTTATATTCTTCTAGAATTTCTGCTAATTTTTCTTCTCCATATTTGCATATTTGATAAACTCAGGACTTATTTTTATATAGTAATGAAATAAGGATCTAGTTTTATTTTCTTCTACAGATAACCAATTATCAAATAGAATATCTTTTCCTAGTGAATTGAAATCTCACCTTTGCTATATGTCTAATTCCCATTTGTACGTGGTTCTACATAGCCACTATTTTGTTTGTTGATTTATTTTCCTGCTTTAGTAGCAACAGGTTTAAAATACATTGGCTGTGATAGGCTAAAATGCGACCCTTAAAAAATAGTTACACCTATTCTTTGAATAAATACCATTTGAATAAATTATGAATGGGTGTGGCATTCTTAATCTTCTGCTATTTGACTAAAATCTATTTGTTCACACTTTACTTCAAAAAACCTGCATATATATGTCCATGAGTAAATTGATTCAGAGCTCTATTTTGTATATGAAACTTACTAGATTTGGGTATTAAGATTATAAAATTTAATAAAATAAATTGTATACTCTCCCATCATTTTTCAGCAGTCTCCATTCACTTAAATTACAGAGAAATTGTCATATTTTAAAAAATTAGGTCAAATTTGACTATAAAGCTAATTTTACCTGGTGATTTTTCCAATGGTAAATATTTAATTGTCTTACCAGCAATCTGCTTGTTATTTGCCTAACCAAATATTTTAATTTTTATTGGACCCATTTTATTTGATTATAGTTTTCCAGGTAATAACATTTCTTTCAGTATACGTATAGATAATATTCTCCAACAGATTTTTAAATCTCTCATGGATCTGTGGTTTCTCTACCTCTTCATGCCACATGTTGCATGTTTTTTGCTTTTTTTCCCACCAATTATTCTTGCCAATTTCTAATTCAACTCTGCAGTGAAATTGCTTTTTGCTTGATGTTTCCTATTATTTTTTCTAATTCTGTTTTTCTTTTGAGAATTTACAATTACATCTTTCCTCCTCACTTTTTTTGATTCACATTATTTGTCCTCCTAATTTCTTAATTAGAAAATGAAGATCACTTATTTATAATACTTTATAAATAATAAAAGCAATAGACATATTTTTGCATAACATAACTTGAACTACATCCCATACTTTTTGTATGAAGTGTTTTTTACTTACTAGTTTTTAAACATCTTGAATGGTAGGTAATTTCTGTTTAATTTCTTTATTGATGTAGTAATTAATTAAAAGAATACTTCTAACTTTCATGTAGTTAATGCTCTTTCTGGCTTTTTATTGCTAATTTTTAGCTTAATTGTATCTAATCAGTGAGTCTGGTCTATGAAATCTCTATTTAGCATATATGATTAAGATTTTTCTCCTTACTAAATACATGATCAATACTAATAGTTGCTTCATCAAAATAGAAAAAAATATATATTTTTTTTCTGTTTCTAGTTTACAAAGGGAAAGGTTTATATTCATTATATAAACTAGGATATAGTGTTCATATCCTAACATGTGTCTACTAAATTGAGTTGAATAATTTTTTTTTAATATACTGTTTATTATCTTTTGTTTGATATCTGGAATTCAGAAAGCTATTTATCAACAGTTGTATGTAATTATAGTTTGTCAAATTTTTCTTAAATTTCTAGAATAATTTTTCTGTCTTTTGTATTTAGTAGATGTGATATTTGTTGCAAAACTTTTGCCACTACGAGTAGTATATCCCTCTTATTGAATAAAACTTCCACTATTATTTGTTCTTCTTGCCCTGTTCAATGTTTTGTCCTTTTATTTAATGTTGCCTGACATTAATATTCTCATCTTCTTTTCATTTTAATTTGATTTCCTGGTATATTTTTGATGAGCTCTTTATTAACCATATTTTATTGTCACAAATTCTATATATAATTCTAAATAGCATGTAGTTGATTATTTTTGGTTTGTAAAATTTGATAATTTATTCTGCAAGAGGACTTCAGCTGATTTATATTCATAGCTGTTGTATAGTGTATTTGTTTAAATTATTTGTTTCCTCTCTGTTACATTGTATTATTTTTCCTTTTTATTGTAGCTGTAAATATCCGAACACAGGGCCAACGTTGGTCTCACCTTTCTTTAGTTTGCACATTCTCTTATCTTGAGATACATGTCCCAATCCTTATCAGACCATGTCATTGAATATTTCCCTCAAGGTTCATGAAGCTTTATTTTCTGGATATATTCTCTCTATGCCTCTCTGGGACTTTGCAACTCTGATAATAGATGGCTATTACTGACTTTAGCACAGGATATCTTGGCTGGGCACAGGATTCTAGAACCCCAGTCCTTTTCTCTAAAATGCTTATTAATGAGAAGGCCAGTGCTGAGCGCTCCAGGTGCAAGTGCTAACCTTTTCCCCACAAGGTCAGTGACAGCCTAAACCATTGGTGAATCTCCTCTAGATTTACAGGTTCATAAACTCAGAGTTCCTCCAAGGCTCCCAGACTACAAGAGGGAAGATGCAGTCCCTCTCCAAGGCCTTTGCTGGGTGAGCCTCCGAGGTAGCAACAAAACCTATAAACATCAATCTTGACCTCCAGAAGTAGCCGGCTGCCTCTGCCCAGGTGCCTGGGCTCCCCCTTCCATTGGCTCCCCTGGAAACCTCAGGAACGTGTGTGGCCTTAGATGTTCCCTTCTGGCTCTCAGCTGATTTTGCTTCTATGGAGAAGCAGCAGAAGGGGTAGGGATATAGAGAGGAATTCTGATACATAGCCCCAACCTACAATTTTTCCAGGATACTTCATATTTGTATGTCTTTTGTATATAATTTCTCATGTTCTCTTCACAACAACTTGCTAGGTAGAGAGGGAGAGTACAACCCCATTTTACAGAGAAGGGCATAGACCCAGGCTTAGGAAGTGGCTGACTTATGCAAGGTCACACAACTAATGAGTTACTAGCACAGAACAGAACAAGGATTCATCTGACATCCACTCCAGTGATTTTATTACCCTAAAGTTCTTTCAAAAGTGCAGTTTACTTGGTTCCAAAATACATCAAATGTGGCATGTGTGTATGTAAATCTATTTTTCTGTTATCTTGGAAGCAAAAAAGCAAATGCAGTTCTTAGATGTTCAATAGCTGTTCCTCTTTTTAGCCCACTATATATATTTCTTTTTGTTATATTCTCTATTCTTACTCAGACAGGTATTCCATTCTATACACAAACCAGTGAAAGGTTTAAAAGCCTGCATGATTGTCTTTGAACCATGGCTGACTTCTTCTGGATCAAAGAGAACTGTGGAAAATTATCTCCTGCATCCCTCGTAATTATCATTAAGAAGATTGTCTTAAAAGTTGCTCTTTTGAAAGAACTTCACAGTGAGACAGAACTGGCATCATTTCACAGTGTAAATTTTTAGCACAAACATTGTAAGTACATTGAGTAATGGGGTATGCATTTATTAAATTCTCCTTAAGCCAGAGGAAGTCTAATATATTATAAAACCATGCTACTGCTACCTCTGCAGAAAAGTTGAAGAAAAATGTGTCTGAATTGGTGATTTGGAGCTTCTCAAACCTTAGAATACATCAGAATTAACTGAGGAGCTTGTTGAAACAGATTTCTAGATCCTGCCTCCACAGATTCTGGTTCGGTAGTTCTGGGGTAGCCCGGGATTCTGCATTTCTTTGAAATTTCCAGGTGGCATTGATGGTGCCGCTAGCCTGACCATACTGTAAGGACCACTGGGCAGCTTGGACTGAAGTAATGACTACATGAGGTTTGTGTTTCAAGGCCTGTTCCATTCTGTTATAGTTCCTCTTTCCCATCTCCAAGCCAGGAAAGCTTTCTACTTTTTACTATTTCTTAACAATTTCTGGCAGAAGTGAGGAGAACCACTGAAGTTTGTACCATTTTCCAGAATGCTTCATTTTAATAGGATTCACTTGAATACCAAAACCCTCAAAAGCTAAAACAAAAGACTCCAGAGAAATTTCTGCAGAAATGGAGATTCTACCTGCTTTGCACCATCTAAAACCATGGTGTCCAAACGTTTGGCTTCCCTGGGCCACATTGGAAGAACTGTCTTGGGCCACACATAAAATACACTAACATTAATGATAGATGACGAGCTGAAAAAAAAAATTGCAAAAAAATGTTCATAATGTTTTAAAAGAGTTTACAAATTTATGTTGGCCCACATTCAAAGCCATCCCTGGCCACATGCAGCATGCGGGCTGCAGGTGGGACAAGATCTGAACTGTTCTGTGAACGTTAACTGCGTACCTCAGGTGCAATTTAAGCTGAGTCTGATTAGTTTCAGGAGAGCTTAGTGAACTGGAGATAAGCAAGAGAGGATGGAGAGAGCGTAATCATTTTTTTTCAAATTGATTCTTCCTGGAAGTGTGCTCTCTTATTTTGTCAGCTGTAGCATTAATAAAGCATATTATCATAAAAGTAAAAAAGAGACTATCTTGGGGTGGGGAGTGGGAAAAGGGTTGGAGAGGGAAGTAGAAAAGTATAAATACATGAAAAAACACTCAATGGATTACCCTCAAAATGCCCCAAACCAAAGAAACTCCATAAAGACTGGTAAAAACCTCCGCAGGAGATCTTTTTTGTTTTGTAGAGTGAAGGTTCTGGAACAGTCTAAGTATGTTTCATAATTGAGAGACTCTGGGGTAGATGATAGGGCTGCTCAGTCTAAAAATAATTAAAATTGTATCTACCGTGAGGGGCCAGACCTTGGTTTTATTCTCTAGCTGTCAGCGATACCAAACCTTAAGGTCAAAATCTTTGTAGGATCTGGCTGTATCATTGGGTTTCAGCTGACACCGAGAAAGGCCCATTTGCCTTTGGAGTGCACCTGAATTTGATTTTGAAAGCCCTGAGCTCTCAGAAAAGGTCATGGGACAGAGGTCTGGGAGATGTTTGCCTCAGTTGTACGAAGTTAATAGTCAAGCTATTTCTCTTAGTCAATTTCCCTTCCAAATTCTGTTGCTAGTAAAATTCCCAATTTATACCATATCATAAAAACTTAGCTATGTATTTCACTCACCCACCATTCTCTGAATTCCTGAAAGTAGTGAGCGTGGCTGGCTAACTTCTTTGACCATAGTCTCTATCATAGCATCTGGACCCACAGAAGGGTAAACAAAGCCTTCTTATTGTGGTTCTGCTGGGTCAAGGTGGTATCTACATACAGTATTAAGTTAGCTCTGATGAATGCAACTGAGAAAAAACAAACATGTCTATTTTACCAGGAATGAGAAAATGGAAATGCCTTATAAAATAGTTCTTATGTTTTGAGTGCCTGCCATGTGTTGCCACTTTGCATACATCATCTCATGCAATATTGACAACACTGTGAGGCAGAAGTGGTAGTGCCATGTTATAGATACAGAAACTGAGCTTAGAAGCATGGCTTCCCCTGTGATACAAAGCTAGGAAACAGAAGAGCTAGGATTGGTCACCAGAGAGCTCAGTTTCTGTCCAAGATCTTACTGGGTTCACTCTCCCATCCTCCCCTCTTGCTCTGAGAGGGTGTGAGGATTTGGGGAAAACAACAGAAAAGCACATCAGGGATGTCCTTTGCTACTCAACAGTTTTAATAACATGCCTATAATTAACAGCACAGTAAGCCAACTGCATGGAGTAAGTTATCCCCTCCCTGAACCAGTTTGTCCCAGCATTCCAGCTTTTATTCAACGCCCATTTGTCACATACCTTCTCCATACCAGACAATATACCAGAAACTGGAGTAACCCCTACACCACACAAAATGTTAGTCCCACCCTGTCAGGAGTTCCCAAAGATCAAAGGAAAATACTCATGGGCAACTTCTAATCCTGAATGGTGTTGTTCAGGACAATAGAGTGTAGGAATCCAGGTATCAAAACAACTGGGCTTCCCAAATAAAAACAAAAAGTGATCTATGCTCCAAACCTTTCAGATTTCTCAAGTTATATTAACAGCAGATCAATAAGCTCTGGATAAGCAAGAATGAGTCATTCCCACCCCACTACACCTGCCTCCCCAACCACACATATCCTGCCCCACTCATTCAGTAGTCATGCAGGCAAAGTTTTCTGAGAAGGCGGAGATTTCCGCTTTGGGACATTTTCAATTCTCTAAATCATTGGGCACATTTACTCGTTTTGATAGTAGATCTATCTGATTGAAGTACATACCCTAGAGTTCTCACAGAAGATAGATTCCTACAATCTATGAATCTTCAAGAGTACTCACCCTCCGCCATGTTGGCCAGACCTACAAAGGGGTAACAATTAGGAGCAGAACACTCATTGTCAAGGTTAAGTTTATTTCCTCAGTAAAAAGAGGAGTGATTGGCTCAGAGCCAATTGTTAAATTTTCAGGAATTCTGTGAGCTGCTTGCTAAACACGGCCGTTATTAAATTTTTCATTTTATACTGTTAAGTAAATAATAAAAACAAAGGTACCAAAGACTCAAAACTCATCACTCTCTAGTTATTTTACTACACGTCACTATTATCATGCCCTTGAGGTGACTTGCAGCTACTGTATCTGTCTGGTGGGACAATGTCCCAGCTCTGTGCTTTTTGACATCAGCTCAATAACTTGAAATCAGCCACAATGGGAGGGTTCCTATCATGATATTCAACAAATAGTACGCATCAGGCTTTTGGAACCCAGAGAGCCAAATGTTAAACATTTACCAGCTCAGCACTTGGGAAGAGGTTGTTCTCCCAGACAATTGTGAGCAGTCTAACTTTAACCACAGGTTAAACCAAAGCAAACCGGCACAGACACAGGTGTGAAGGACCTGCAGGGAAGACTGATGCATACAAGATAACCGAGCATGACAACAAGGCTTGTGGTATAGCTAAAAGGTGTTCCAAAATTCACTCAAGAAGTAATTTTGATAGACAACACAGGTTTATAATTACAAATTGTAAATTGTTATTGCTCAGCAATGAAAACACGTTGTTCTTTCATGTAGCCCTCCATTTTTAATAACCCTGAACTGTCAGCTGTCACGCTGTCTTGTTTTTTCATTGGCAACACCTTACAGAACAAATGACACAAAATTCAAATCTTGCGTGAATTTTGGGACACCCTATATAACCCAGGGGAACCTTCTCAGTTATGCCACCTACACTGACCTGCGTCACTGTGTTTGGGTCCCCACACAGGGGCAGGAACTCAGTCCTCTGAGCTTTCCCAGATTTCCAAAGACATGCAATTCAAAACAGGCTGACAGCAGCACCTCAACTTTTGCCATTGGGAGAGAAGTCCAGTTGATTGTTAGTCAGAAATAAACCAGATTGTCCATGAGCCAGCAATAATCTAGATACAGCCTCAGTAAGTGCAGATATCTCAGGGATGACAGAGTTACCCTGGGAGCTGAGAAAGGTGGACCTGGTGCTAAGGTTCACATGCAGCGAACTTGATTTTTTAGAATTAAATGTTTTTATTCAGTTGACAAATCGGAACCACTTTAAGTTTTAGGTTTTTGAGGGAATGATCTTCAGTGCAACATTGTCTGATAGAACATTCTGGAGTGATAGGATTGTCCCTCCCATGAACACTGCTCTGAACAGCAGTCTCTTTATCAGGCTCTTGAGCACTTGAAATGTGACTAATGCAACTTAGATACCGAGTTCTAAATTGTGCTTAATTTCACTTACTATAAATTTAACTTCACAGGACTGTTTGGCTAGTGGCTGTCATATTGGACAATGCAGCTCTGTACATTTGAAGCTTGGAAACAGTATTCCATCAGGGTGACTGTAAGAAATAAAGTTGAGATGCTAATTAATAGAATATAGTGTCGTTTCTTCATGTGGCTGCGTTTATTGAAATACCTTCTCCTTGTTTGGCTACACATCTGTGATTACGGATCCCCAAAGGGTTCACTTTCAATAGTAAATTTCTGGTAGATTTGTGAAAAGTTCAGGCTTGTCACTTAATCGTCCCACCTCAATCAGCATCCCAGGCAACGATCCTGTCAAGGTAGCTCAGACACCTGTGTGAGCTTGTGTACCCTGGCGCTTGTTCCTAGTTTCATCAGCCTTTGGGTGAAATCTAGTCTCATTCTAGAGTTCATCCTCACCAACACAGGC
Organism: Craseonycteris thonglongyai; assembly: GCA_004027555.1. Taxonomy (NCBI): domain Eukaryota; kingdom Metazoa; phylum Chordata; class Mammalia; order Chiroptera; family Craseonycteridae; genus Craseonycteris; species Craseonycteris thonglongyai. The sequence continues at coordinate 7,769 of PVKE010014058.1, read as the reverse complement.
AGAAAATCACATTCTCCAACGTGTCAGATCAGTGTCTGCCAGGTACTTACTGAGCTATGGCTTCCATGTGACCCCTGCTGGCTGCACTGACTGTGGGACCGAGTGCTGCCCAAGTCCCCCGTTCTCACTCCTGGCTTCACCTTTCTACCGGCTGTGGCGTTGTGAGCAGCAGCCTGCACGCGATGGCCACGAGAAAGCCTCGTCGTCAGCTTCTGGTAGGGTCCTCCATCAAATCGTACAAACACAGCACCTGCAGAATTGCAGCCACATAGCTCATGTGCCAGAAGTGAACTCGGTAGGTTCTCAGGCTGCCCAGCTTGTGTTTAGTACAATATATCCATTTGCACTAGATGAAGCTGGACCTCAGGCCACCCCCTGGAAGCAGACAGGCAGTCCACTGAGGCACCTTCCTTGGCCAGCGTGACAGAGTTCGCCCCTGGGAGTGAGTCCTCATGCTATCTTTCCACTTTAACTTTCAAAATAACTCAGATAATTTGTGAGATGAAGTGGAGTTTCATTTCTAATAAAGCATAATAATCGGACTCACAGAACAAAGAAGACTGTATTTCTTTTACTTTCATTACTAAAGGAGAGTTTGCAATTTTGATTGGTTTATACTTAAAAAACAAATGAACAACAACAAAAAAAACAAATCAAAAAATTCCTGCTATCTTCATGTCCTCGATAATTTCTTTCTAGTCATATTTGTTAAGGTACAAATTGCATACCATAAAATTCACATATTTGGGCAGACAGTTCTATGAGTACTGGCAAACACAATTGTGTAACAACCACCTGGGTCAAGGTGTAGAACAGATCCATTACAACAAAAAATTCCCCCGTGTCTCTTTGTAATCAATCCCTCCACCTACCCCCAAGAAACCATTGATCTGTTTTCTATCCCTATGGTTCAGCCTTTTCCAGATGTCGCAGAGATGGACTCATTCAGTATTTAACTTCTTAACATGATGTCTGTCACTTAGTATAATGCATTCAGGAGTGAACATTTCAACTTTACTTTTTCGCACTGTGACAAATACTATACTAGGTATGTTCAGAAAGAAGTAGAGGCACCCACAAACATTGCAAGCAGGTCATCTAAGTCTTCTCGGAGGAAGAAAAATTTGACTCATTTCAAAGGAGAAGCCAAGCACCCACTTGCTAAGGTAAGGAAAGGAGTTTACAGGTAGAGGAACCAATGTGCAAAGATGAGGAAACATTAAAACAAATGAGCTTCCTACCTAAAAGGAGAAGGTACTAAATAGCAAAGGTCCTCTAGTTTAGTCTAGGGACCAAGGCAAACATACACCTGTAACTCTAAGGCTCAAGTAAAAAGAACACATGCATCTAAAAATTGGCATCTCTGGACTCAAGTACAAACCATGCCTTCTTCTAACTCGCTAAGTTTCTAACTTCATCCCACAGACATCGCTTCATTTGCTTCAATTTGATAAAGAGGCAGAAATCTTTCAAGTTAGAAATCCGTCATTTGGACAAACAAATTCTACCATAAACCTTACCCAGCATGGGGGTTGGGGGGTGGGGGTGAGACAGGGACCTGGAGAAGAGTTCTGAGCTCCAGCTCTAGCATTTTCCCTGACACACAAATGGGGGGGAAAAATCACTTCTCAGTTCATGAAATCGTACTTCCTTTAGCTTTCCCACGGGAATATTAACAGGACATTTAAAAATATTATCTGCAGAGTTTTGTCCACAAGAATTTCTAGATCTGGGGGCATCAGATCAGCTCTGTGGTCAACTGCTTTATCTTGGACAAAGCTCAGCTTTTCTGGCCCTATCTACTTTTCTGTTACCAAAAAAAAAAAGAAAAGAAAAAGAATAAAATTGGATCATACCATTTTAGAAATTCCTTCTAGCTTTTCTAGTCTATGATTTCATATATTGATGTCAAAACCACTGCACTCGGGAAAACGTGCAGTGCGCTCAGAAATGGAGTTGGCATAAAGGTTCCATTCATGGCACAGGGGACTGGTGAGCACAATGAGGCTTTCTGTTAGTGTAGTGCGGAGGGTGGAAGGGTAGTGAGACAATCTGGGAGGTCTAGTGTTCTCTCTCTCTACCACAGATCCCCAGTGAGTCATGACCATTAAGGTAGTAATGGGGAGAGTAAAAAGGGAATATAGGACACCTATCAACTCGAATAATCTTGCATCTCCTCTGGGGACAGCAGAGGCAGTTCTGGAGGTCACCGTACCTGGCCAAACTCTGTCTTTCTTAAAAGTCAAACTCAGCCACGTTTCTTGTCGTCAGTTCAGGCACTGTTCCAGTCTGTTTATCCACAGACTATTGGAAACACCATTATAAATGAGCCTAGAATCATGTATCGCAGGCTCCAGGGGACATAGAGCTGTTCCGGAGCAAAAACCCTTCTCCATTTCTCCACTTTTACCATTGCCTCTCTGCTGCCTCTACCCCCTTGTCCCTGCTTTGTGCCCACCTCCTGCCTTACAGATGCAACCTCCCCCTGCCCCCAGGAGCAATTCCAGGTGTACCCTTTCTTCTCTGGGGGGTCACACAGGGCTTCTTCCCAGCCCACTTGCACACAGGTAGGACTCTGATACGTCTTGGATCTCCAGGAGGGGAAGGCTGTAATTCTAGTATGAGCCACAGATTCCTGGAATGTCAGGGCTGGAGGGGGCCCCAGAGAAATTAATTTCACCAGCGTGCAAACCTGTTTTTAAAGTAGAGCATGAGAGAAACTGAATAGCTACTCACCAGTTCCATTTCCTCTTCCTCTTAGGCACATAGCTAGCCTATGTTTCTCTCGTGGCCATAGATCCCCACAGGTTTTAAACCTACACAATCAAATTAGCTCACCTTTGCGTGTGTTTGACAATATGGATTCACATTCAGTGTTGCAAGTGACCCCACACCCATCCTGTATGAGTAAACCAGCTTTCTCTACTCACCTTCTCTGCACTACAAGTAAAATGCACATTCAACTACATGTCCTATGCAGTCAGAGATACTTGAGTTTAAATCCCACTTCAACCTCTTGCTAACAGTGAAATCTTTGGCAAATTATATGACCTATCTAAATCAATCATCTTATCTGTAAAATGATTATCATAGAAATAATGATCAATATTAAATAATTATCATGTACCAGATACTGCTTTTAATGATCTTATTTAATCATAACAAGTCAATGAGGAGGTTCTATCATTGTCCCTGTTCTACAGATGAGTAAACCGAGATACAGAAAAGTTATGTGACCTTGGGGATCAAATAGCTAGAGAGAAGTAGAGCCAGAAAAAAAATATAAATAAATAAATAAATAAATAAATAAAGTAGAGCAAAACCTCTTTTCAAGTAAACCTTGCAAAAGAAGCTGAAATAAATAAATAAATAAAGTGGGAAAAGCTGTGGAAATGAAACATGAAGATAGAATAGAGGGGAGGGTGGAAATCTTAACATGCTAAGTCCCACACCCTCAACACAGGCATGCCTAAGCATGCACAAATGCACACGTACACAGTGGCAGGGAAATATAATTTTTAAAAAATCTCCAGAAATCCTCCTACAATGTCAGTAGAGAAATAAGGAAGTTTCATTACTGGATAAACATTAAACCAGAATGTGATGCACATCACACTCAACCCAGTAAGACACTAAAAAAAAAAGAAAGAAATTACTTTCACCCCTTATTTATTTATATAGCCAAGCAGGCACAACCAAATAGATACACTTTTTTAAAATTAAATTTATTAGGTGATAGTCGTTGGTAAAATTCTATAGGTTTTACATGTACATTTCTACATTACATCATCTATGTGTTGTATTATGTGCTCATCAGCCAGAGTCAGTTCTCCTTCCATCACCATATATTTGACACCCCCCTCCCCCCCATCACCTCCATCCCCCCTTACCCTCTGGTAACCACTAAAGTGCATCCATGAGTCTCTGTGATTTTGTTTGTCTTATTCCTTTGTTTTCAGTTTTGTATCCCCCATTTTTAGGATAAACAATAACTAGTCTTCAAGTACGAGGATTTTGCAGCACTACTCATGTAGTTCATTCTAAGTTTACTTGGTAGTTGGGGTGACCATCTATGTGAGCTACTTGTCTTTATTCAGAGGAAAAGAAATTCTAACCTCTAGGACAGGAGGTGGTTTATCGCTCAGAGCCAGGTACCCACTGAAGTTAGATTCCCCCCTTTCCACAGAGATTAGGAGGTAAGGTGTTTACATCCTGAAGAGATGGCTCCCAAATCTGTAGTTAAGAAAGACATCCCTGGATCACAAAGCTGACTAAACACTTATTGAGTCAAAAGGTAAATGTTCTGATATTTGCTAAGGTAAACGTTCTGACAAAAAGGAAGGGGAAAGAAATCTCTTCTCTTATTTTCAACAGGGGTCATTAAGCCCTTATTGCTAATTTATATTTGTCCTTACAACCCATGTACACGCACATGCACACACACTCATACACAGCACTTATTTAAATCATGAAATCAGCAATAATCTTGAACTAAATTGGCTCCTGAAGTTCTGAGACAATCCAGATTCATTACAAGTGGGCACTTTACAGGAAGTGACAAGGTCAGGGTCAAGGCCTCATTACAAACCCAGCCCTTCTATCCACTCTGCTCTCAGCAGAGTTACAAATTAGAGCAGTGATTCCCATCCTGGCTACACAGGAGAACAGTGTGATGCTTGCGCCTCACCCCAGATCAATTAAACCCGAATCTCAGAAGGTGGGCCCTGACCACTGGTATGGTTTAAAGAGGAAACACGTGATTTCAATTTGCATCTGGAGTTAGAGCCACTAGCTACATACTTGAAAGACAGTGGCCCTCAGTCTTAGGAGACTACAATCGTGGGAACCCTTATAAATCCCTGATACTTAGGCTGTACCCCAAACCTAATACATCAGGGTCTCTGGGGCTGGAACTCAAGTCTCTGTATTTCTTAAAGCTCCTTGGGTAAGTCCAGGAGGTGGCATGAGAGTTTGCCTCTGCAGAGCAGCCTATTTAAAGCCTGGTCCCAGGGCTATGAATCAAGCCTCACCCCATCCCTTATATGGGGATAGCCATAGTACCTACTGAGTAGTGTTTCACTCAACAAACGTCGTAAGTTTGAATCCTATTTAGTGCAGTGCATGTTGTTTCTTAATACTAAGTAGTAATCATTATCATAATGGGTTCATGTAATAGTTAAATAAAAATGTCAAACTCTATTTCAACTAATGTTTGCTCTGGACATCAACTTGACTATCTAAAGGGAACTTGCTCTTCTGTGTAACTCCGTTGACTTAATATGTTTTCTTTCTGTCTGTATTATTCTTTCTGTCCTTACCTATCCTGGCCTGTCTTCTGTAATTCCAACTAAAGGGAAAGGTTCCCCGAGTGAAGGGGACATCTCTCCCCCTCCTACCTTGTCTTGACAGCCCAGCTCAGCCCTGCATATCTGGGCTTCCATATCCCCTAAGACAGTGGTGCTTGGAAACAGAGATGAAGTTTTCTTATTGAGAGTGAAAAAGTAAAGCTGTCTGTCCTAATGGTTCTCAAACATTAGCATACACTGAATCGCCTGGCAGGCTTGTTAAAACACAGTGCTGGATCCACTCTGGGTGAGTAGGTCGAAATGGGGCCTGAGAGTTTGCATTTCTCACGTTGACACATGAGAAATGGCCAAAGCTGTAGCGAATTTTTATGAGCTTATTTGAGCCAAAGTAATGACAATTTCTGGGAAGCAAAATCTCAACAGATTCAGAAAGTATTCTGGAGAACAGCAGTTTTGCAACTTATTTTACACATTAGAGTCAAAAAAGGAGATGAAAGGAGGGTTACATGAAATTCATTGGTAGATTAAGAGTGTGTGTGTGGGGGGGGTTAAATGGGAGTCAGGGGCATATCTAGTATTAAACAAGAAGCAAAATGGAGAAACACATATTTCTTTTACATGGGCATGTGATAGGTAACATGTAACCTTTATAGCACACAGAGATGGTATGCTGGGAGCAAGATAACGAAGAGGGGTTCTGTGGTCTCCTGCTCTGATGTGTGGCTTGTGCCCTAAGGGGTCTAGAAAAGATGATTACTTTGACATTTCAGAGGTATGTGATCTTAGATGTAAAAAGACAGTAGATACGCTCACTTAAAATAAAGGTTGACCTTTGTCAAGGAAGCTGCAGTCCAAAGACGTGACTACTTGCCATGACTCTCTTTTAGTTAGGAATTTTTATGTTCAGACCAACCTGTGTGGTTACTTTAGGTCTCTGAGTTTGTAAGGCCCCTGAGCCTGTCAGGTTTAGTGTATGACCCCCTTTTCATTCACACTAAAAAGTTCACAGGCAGTACTGATGCTACTGGTCTAAAGACCACACTTTGAGAACCACTGATCTGTGCTGTTCTTCTGTCATGCAAGCAAGAAAAGAACATTCCGGTGCCTGCCCCTTGGTTCTTTCTGTACCTCCTTTACCACCCAAGCCTGGGAATGGTTTGGGGCTGCTCTTGAAAAACACTTCACAAGGCTCCACTGCAGGCAGTTTTTCAAAAGAAAATAATATCTACATAAACAGACTTCGTGGTTTTGAAAAAGGTCCCCTGGCTGTTCATCACCCAATCTGAAAAAGCTCTTTGTAGCCAATACAGGGAGAGAGGTTAGCTGGTGGGAGCTGGTCTCAGACAAAGTTCTTGTTTTCATTTTTCTGTTGTTTTTCATCACCACCCCCATACGTTTCTCACCACACCCTGAGCTGACTTTTTTTTTTTTTTTTTGCTGTCCCAGGAAATTGCCTATCACAGAACAGAGAAAAATGGGAACTTTTTAAAAATGTAAATTTATGGACATTTCTTCAATTCTGTTGTGCCCTACAAGATGATAAATAAATAAAAGCCATTCCAAAAATACCAACAAATTTGAATTGACTTTAAGAATAAGAGCTTTTCTTTTGTGAGAACTGGGGGATGCTGGGAAACCAACACACATCAAGTCCAGGAAAAGTTCATTTTATAAAATAAACAAAGGGAGGCTAAGGCAAAGGCGAGTGGCGGGGGTAAGTGGGGGAGATACAAGAAAATCAGAAAATGAAAATTAAAGGAAAAGTAGTTCTGACTCAAACAAAATATACCCAAGATGCCTCAGCTCATTTTAAATACTAGTTTTTGCCAAGACTTCTGCCACCTCAATGTTCGTATTCTTTTATGATGATCTCAAGACCTCAGCTCCTGCTTCTCATGAGCTAGTTTAGGGTTCATTGTAAGGTTGCTGAACTAACTAAATTAAAATACACAGTACCCTGTCAATTTTGAATTTTATTTAAATGTGTACATTAGTTTAAATATTATACAGTATAAACTTATACTAAAAAGGCTCTATTTTTTATCTGAAATGAAAAATTTCATCAGGCATCTGTATTTTATCTGGCACCCCATACAACCCACCCCCTCTGTTGATTTTTCTAAGATTTACTTTATTGTTTTGATAGAGAAAGAGAGAGAGAGAAGCAGGCCACGCCACGAGAAGCAGTGGCCCCGATGGCTTTAGGGTTTGGGTTTTATTTCTAGCCCAGAGCCATCCCTGTGAGTGTGATGTATAAACTTCTTAGGTCATTTAATTGACATGTGTAGGTCATATGACCATTTCTTTCTGTGCATGCCCTTACCCAGAATGCACACAGAAAAATAAACAGAGGGTGGGGCAAAACCGAAGTGCTAATTTATTATAATTACATGATAATGAGGTTTAGGTTGAGCCCAAGGCAAGATTTGCATTGTCAGGTATCAAAAACCAAGTAGCTCTGTT
>PVKE010014057.1:0-35537 GCA_004027555.1 Craseonycteris thonglongyai | reverse complement strand
TGTACAAGTTCTTTATATATTTTTGATATTAGCCCTTTATCAGAGGCATTGTTTGCAAATATTTTCTCCCAGTTGGTTGGTTGCCTCTTTGCTTTGTTGATGGTTTCCTTTGCAGCGCAGAAGCTTTTTAGCTTAATAAGGTCCCATTTGTTTATTTGTGCTTTTACTTCCCTTGCCATTGAGGTCAGATTCATAAAGATCTAGACTTCAAATTGTGAGGAAATACATTTCTATTGTTTAAGCCACACAGACTGTGATATGCCATTATGGCAGCTTTAGCAAACTAATAAATATACTGAGCCTAATATCTAGAGGATATAAGTTGTGCTCCCAGGGCTAGAGTGAAATCTGCGAGGAACTTCTTATGGGGCCAGGTTGGATCGTTCAGGCGATGAATCCAAATCATGGTCTAGGAGGGTAATAAAAGATCAAAGGCAAAGATCTGGTGCTCTGTACAAGGTCCAAAGTGTTAGTCAATCTGTAAGAACAAAAGGGAATCCTTAATTTAGAAGCCAAGAAGGAAGGAAATTAGAATTAGTGTGCAAATAGTTAATGTGGGGCTTCTATTAATGCAAAGGATATTAGAGAGCCATCTACCAACATTGTCATTATTATTAGAGTAGGATCCTGGTCACTTATGTGTGAGACAGATGAATAGTCTTTTGTATTGGCCCCCATCACTGGCTGGGTACTAGGCCTGCCCAACAAAGGAGTGTAACTCACTCGAGTATTTTCAATGGGTTTTACATTTCATAAGTGTTCCTCCAGTCTGTACTGTGCCTTCTAAACTAGTTGTTCATTCAAGCTAGTCTCCATGGCAGCGAGAAAGACAAAGGTGTCATACCACTGGTCTGCAGTTACAATTTTTAGAACCAAGGAAGTAATCACTTTGGGGCAGATCCTTAAAAAAAAAAATAAAATGATAGTGCAATCATATAATGATTGAAATCATTATAATCATATAATGAATAAAAAAATATAGAAAAAAGAGAATTCAGTTGAAAGCAACAAAACTAACACTGGAGAAACTAGAAGATATTTTTAAAAATCTGGAGACATCAATAGGTAAAGCTTAGAATAATTCCAGAAACTAATGTTAGACCGGCTCATTGACTTTTTCAGGTCAATTGTGGTTCCAAGCTTGGGTTACATTGATATTATGAGCAATTCCCCCCACCTCTGCCTTTCAGATGGCAGGGATATTCACCAGATGTTGCCAGTTGGTGTTTCTCAGCAGTGCATGAACATGAGAATCACCTGGGATACCTTTATAAAAATTTATGCCTAGAGATTATCCTCAAAAAGCTTGATTTAATTGATTTGAATGAGGATCACAACTTTACAATCCTTATTTTTATATTTATTTATTTTTTAATTTATTTTTATTGTTTCTGACAGAGAGATACAGAGACAGAGAGAAGGGGGAGGACCCAGAGCAGTTTCCGTAGTTGCCTGTCATTAGTTTTCTATGTAATTTATTTCCACAGGTTGGGGTGAGACCACACAGGGCAGGAACTGGCAGTGGGCAAGGTCTTGGGCCTGTGCAGGAAAGGTATCTGCTGGGGGCCTCCTGCATGGGAGACATGCCCCCACAGGCTGGGGCCTCCCACATGGGAAGCACGCCCAGGGCAGGAGCCAAACCAGGGGCCTCCTACACAGGAGGCTCACCCCGGTGAGAACCAAACTGGGGCCACACACCAGTTCAGCCTATGGGTCCGCATGGCCCAGGGCTGGGATTCGATCCTTGGTCCTCGGGGCTACAAGACAAGTGAGTACTCAACCCACTGAGCCATCCCAGCATCCTCCTTATTTTTAATATCTGAAGATTATGTTATGCAGTGAATATTGAAAACCCAATACTGTACTCATAAAAGTGAATCTGCCATTGCCTCTTGATGAGGCCTGTCAGTTCCAGATGCAGCCTTGGTTTTATGGAAAAGGTCTAGCACACAGTTCTTGGCCATGTGGCTTCAGATAAATACTAATATTCAGCTGTCCAGGAAAGTAGGTTCTTCAAGGAGTTTAAGCAGCCTGTGTAATACATTTTTAACCTGTACTTTTTTCTGATGGCGTAGGCAAGAGTCAGGCTTACAAAAGTGATATCTGCAGTCATGAAGTCAACCTTAATGACAAGCAAGTCTCCCACAAATATGATGTGAGTGGTTCATTAGGAGATTATGACCTAGAGAAATATAGGCCTAACTCTGTTCAAAACAACATGATCAAGGACTTCCTTCCCCTTCTTGCACTTCAGTATTTCTTCATTCATTTAAAAAACATTTACTGAGCACCTACTATGTTCTAGGCACTTTTATATGCAAGCTGAACAAAATTTTAAAGTTCCTTAGCTCACTGATATTTTTTATCTAGAACATGAGCTCTGTTAGTTTGTAATTATGGCTTTTGTTTTATTTTGATTTGCTGTTTTGCACATCATTATACCCCCCATGCCTACCTAATAGTAGACAATATTTGATGAGTCAATAAATGAATAGATAAATGAGAGAATAAGTACATTAATTAAATGAAATATATCATTGATATAGGAAAGAACACAATGCTATAAGAATATGTACATGGGACAGTAAATTATACAGGATGTTAAAGAAGTTTCTGAGGAAAATAAAAATTGCATGTTTAAGATGACATCAGGATGATGAATAGAAAATAATACACTTAAAGTCCTGAAGATATGAGAAAAAGTAGCTTATGCTGGAAATTTCAAGTTCAGTATGGCTGAAACTTAAATGGAAATAAATGAAGTTGGAGAATTAGGAATGAGATAGGCCACGCACAGTTCTCTAGACTGTGTCTTAGTTTTCTCCTACAGCTGTAACAAATCTGTGGTTTAAAACAACACAAATTTATTACCTTACGGTTCTATAAGTCAGAAGTCTGAAATGGGTCTCACTGGGCTAAAATTGAGGTGCCAGAAGGGCTGTGTTCCTTCTGGAGTCTCTAGGGGAGAATCCACTTCCTTGCTTCTTCCAACTTCTAGAGGCTGCCTGCATTTCTTGGCTCGTGGCCTCCATCCATCTTCAGAGCCTGCAGCAGCCTGTGGAGTCCTTTTTCATGCTTTAAATTTCTCTTGCCTCTTCTGTCTTCACATCTCTCTGAAAAACTCTTTGGCATTTAAGAGCTCAAGGGGTTGGTAATGGGCCCACCCAGCGAATACAGGATAATCTCCCCCTAACCACACCTGCAAATTTCTTGTCATGTAAAACACGTTCACAAATTCTGAGGATTAGTGCATGGACATCTTTGGGGGTCATTACTCTGCCTATCAAACTATCTTAGAAAATTTGAACTTTAAGTGTGGCTAGCAGGTTGAGCACTTGCTTTGCATCTTTGGGGTCTGAGGATCGAATGCCGGCTCAACCTGTTCAGACCCATATGCCCTTAGTTCAGTTTTAGCTGGAGTGAGCTTCCCATGTGGGAGGCTCCTGACTCTCGGCGGTGTGCCTCCCATGCTAGAGGTCCCTGGCCTGGTTCCTACCCCGTGCAACACTGTATCCACCTGTGGAATGAAATTATATAAAAAACTAATGATGTATAACTATGGAAACTACTCTGAGCCCTCCTCCCAGCCCCCACTTTCTCTCCTGTCAAAAACAATAAAAATAAATTACAAAAAAAAATTTAAAAAGATCAAAGGGAAGCTACTAAAAGATTTTCAGTAGAGTAATGATGTGGTCAACTTTTCATTAAAAACAAGAAAAATTCCTCTGGCTGATTTATGGGAACTGGATTAGAAAGAAACTCATTTAGGAGAGATATAATGTTAGTGTAGACCAGAGAAATGTCTGTGAGAGATGAAGGATAGATAAAATTGAGAATAATTTAAGAGACTTGTAAATAACAGGTTTTAGTGGTTAATTAGATATAGGAGATGAGGGGAAGCCAGGATGGTTGAGTGGGTTAAGTGCTCTCTTTGTAGCCCCAGGGACTGAGGATCAAATCCCAGTCCTGGCCGATGTGGACCCTTATACTGAACTGGGGTATGCTTCCCATGCGGGAGGCCCCCAGTTCAGTTCTCACCACGTGGTTCAGCCCCTGGCTCGAGAGGGTGGGCCTCCTATGCAGGAGACCCAGTTCCTGCCCTGCGTGGCCCCTGCCCACCTGTGTAGAACAAAACCATGTCGAAAACTGATTACGTACAACCATGGAGACTGCTCTGGGCCCTCCTCATTTCTCTCTCTCTCTCTCTCTCTCTCTCTCTCTCTCTCTCTGTCAAAAACAATAAAATAAATCTTTAAAAACATAGATATGGGAGATGAGCATGGGGGATGCAGGACAAGACAAGTATTATAACACCCCAGTCCCTGGTTAGGATAACTACACAAATGGTAGTGCTATTTATGAAGATAATAAATGCAGCTTTGAGAGAAGAGGAAAAATAATAAAATTGTTTCAGGACACATTGAGTTCAATGAGCCACAAAGACATTCATGTACAGATGTCCAATTGGGAGTTACATCCAAGACTTTCAAATTCAAAAAAGATGCCTGGACTGCAGACTTATTTCTGGTTGTCATTAGCACATACCTGTAAACCAAAGCTCTGGGAAAAGTGTAGAGAGGGAGAAACAAATAATCCAAGAACAGGATTTTGAGGAAAAAGAGCATTTCTGAGACTATCAATGGCAAAGGAATCTACATAGGAAAGTAGGACAACAGGGCAGAGGAGAAAGAAGAAATGAGAGGAGTCTAGTATCGTGTAGTCCAAGGGAAGAGAGTATTTTGAACAGCAAGGGTGGTCACTGCATCGACCTCTAGGAGAAGCCTATAAGGTAAGGACTGAAAGAAGCCAAGTGAGCCACCTGGAAATCAGTGTTTACTTTGGCAAGAGCAGTGTCCTTGAGGAAGGAGACTTGAGCAGTGATTGAAAGGTAAGGAACAAGAGACCAGGGTGCAAACTACTTTTTCAAGAAAGTTGGCAAAAAAGATGAGAGAATTTGGGAGGTAGTTAAGGGGGCATAAGGGGTGGGAGGAGAAGATGAGACATTTTTTTATTGTGGATGAGAGGGAAACAAAAATAGATTTATAGCAATTCCTTTAGATGTCACTGTGAAGGGAGATGGGGGTAGCTGAAAGGAAATGTAGAATTCAGAGCGAGTGTCTCATTTGGTTGTTCATCTGCTCATTCGTGTTTAATGTCAAGGACTTGAGCACTTTATATGGCAAATAGATAGGAGCTGATAATGAGGGAGCATTTGAAATGGAACAGATATTCCATTGATGAAGGCGTCAAAGAGGAGCTGGGCTCTGTAGTTTGTGTAAAGGGATTGGGGTTACCTCACCATCCTTCTGGAATAAGAGGCTGCATTGCAAAAAGCATAAATTCTAGCTCAGGACAGTGGGGACAGGAAGTTTATAGGCTTCTTGTTCGGTGGCTTCTGTTTTGGGTTTGTTTTGGTATGTTGTTGTTTTTTTCTTGTCGTTGAGTGAAATAATATTCCAAGGCGGTGTTTTGCAACCAAAAGAAATCCAAATGGTGAACCAAGAGAGGAAGAAAAGTTCAAAACCAGAAAAGCATGCCTGAGCATTGGTTCCAGGGGAAAGAAAGGAAAGCTTTACGTGCCAATGTAGTAGACGATGTTAAAACGCAAACAGATGAGAAATTAATTCTAAAGTGGAGTGTGAAGTGGTAAGGCTTCCAGTTTGGGATGTACGGAGTGCAGGGGTGGAAAAGCCTGGTTTATGAGGGACTTGCTTCAGGAATGGCAGGGCGGGCTAAAATTTGCAAGAGAACTAGGCAACTCCTGGCTTTGCCAGATTGGGGGGTACAAAATGAATCAAGGTTTGTAGCTTTAACGCATTCAGAAACTAGTCAGAAATACGAGGGCTGTCTGGAAAGTTTCCAGCCATGTAAGCATTCTCACTAGACTGTCAATGGCTGGAGACTTTCCAGAGAGCCCTGGTATGAGGCTACTCAGTGTAAGACACTGAGCAGGACTCCTGGCTACTGCTCTTCACCACCATCATTATTGTTTTTGTTAAGTTGAAAGTTAAATTACAGTTCAGTACAAGAATTAACATATATCTGTTAATTTAACAGATATATGTTAAAAATATAAAGTAGCACGTGATCCGGTATTAATGAGAGAGGCAGTAAAAAGGTAAGTAGTATCACTTGAGAAGAGAAAAACAGTAAATAAAATTGAGCTGGTTTGTGAAGACTTTTTGGACAGAAGTACACATAGTGGTTACGATAACTTGACATGTTCTGTTGTCTTAGTTCTGTCCCACAGAAGGAACAGAGTGGCACTCCCTCAGCTGTAGACTGCAGAATGAGCCCCTGGAGTGAGTGGTCGACGTGTGACCCTTGCCTGAAACAAATGGTAAGCACTCAGTTCTATTCCCTGCTGACATCCCCAAATGGAAACTAATGACAGTGTCCTCAGGGAAAGGACTAGGAGGCAAGAAGCCCCTAGTGTGTCCCAAACTGGGAAAGAGAGATACATATCTAAATGGATATGGCTAACCTTGTTAGGAACCCTGAATGTCGCCTGATGTACTGAATGAGTATCACCAGGAACCATCTTCTGTAGAAGAGACAGTCAACCTTAGAATGTAATGCGCTACTTTAAGTAACATTGGTGACCGCTTTTATGGCTCCCACCTTAAAGCCACTGACTTAGGTGGGCTTGAAGGCCGACAGCAGTGTAGATGCAATTTGGAATCATAATCTCTTTGGGGCATTAGAAATCCTAACATTCCAGCTGGTTCTATGTAGTTTCGTTCAAGAAGAATTGAGGCCTTTGGACAATTTAAAGGGAAAAAGTGCCTGGACAGTGTGGGAGACAGACGACAGTGTGTACCCACTGAGGCCTGTGACAATGCTGAGGACAACTGTGGAAATGACTTCCAGTGTGGTACAGGTAATCTCTGCCCCCCACTGCTTGTTGTGGGTTTTTGTGTGTACTCATGGGTGAAAAGAAAGAAACATGCTTCGTATTTCCAAGTGTGAAAGGAGCCCCCAAATGGACCATCTATTTAGGAGGGCTGTCCAGAAAGTATCCAGCCAGGTGATATGAAAAATACAGGCACTTATGGCTGGATTTTTTTCCGGACAGCTCTCATATTCTATACCAAGAAGTCAAATATACATATGTGTGTTCCCTCCCTTCCTGCATTTGATAAATTCAGAAAGAGAGAGAAAATTCGGCTTTAGACAATGTCTTTCCTGATTGCAGGCAGGTGCATAAAGAGGAGACTTCTGTGTAACGGCGACAATGACTGTGGAGACTTTTCAGATGAAGATGATTGTGACGCTGCTCCCCCTAGCCCCTGCCGCGACAGGGTGGTGGCAGAGTCTGAGATGGCACGGACAGCAGGCTACGGGTCAGTACATTCCACTCGCATGTTCTAAACTAAGCGTGCTCAACCCGCATGCGACCCAGGATGGCTTTGAATGCAGAACACAAATTTGTAAACTTTCTTAAAACATTATGAGATTTTCTTGCAATTTTTTTTTAGCCCATCAACTAATGTTAGTGTTAGTATATTTTATGTGCGGCCTAAGATAATTCTTCTTCCAATGTGGCCCAGGGAAGCCAAAAGGTTGGACACCCCTGGTCTATACTCAGGAAGATGAGTGAAAATAAACTACATCTGTCTTGCCCTGATAGAGTGATAGAGAGTTTGCGTTGGTAGGAAGAGTAGCCCGTGGGTCTGTATTCTGTCTGAATAACATTTGAGCTTGAAAGAAAATAAGTGCTAAATAAGTATCTCAATTGCCTTTTCTCAGTAATGTGTTTGCAGAATGGACTAGACTATCAAAAAGTAATTAGGTAATTACTTCTGAGTCCAGTAGAAGGTGAAATAGCTCATTTATGAACTCCTGCAAGACCATAGAAATGTTGAAATGACATGTTAACATTTGAAATTGGTCTGGTAATTCCATTCAAATGTTTGAATTGCCAGAAAGTTCCATTAGAACTTCTCCTGGATCTATACCTGGTTTAAAGTTCTCAGGAGGTGCCAGCATTCTGGAGTGGACCCAAGAGGAACAGGAAAGAGAAAGCAATTCTGTTGCCAGCTGGTGATGGTGTTGAGACTATGGTTCACATTATAGAACTGAAGTTTCACACATTTCCCATACAAAACACAGGGGATCCAGCCAGTTAAGCGCTGATAAAAAGTCTTAGACAAGTTAGAACTCAAGAGTTATACAAGATAGAACTATTTGCAGAGATCTGTGCTCTAAGAGTTATGAAAATAAAGTAGGGCCAGAAGTACTATTCTGTTCTGTTCTATTCCATGTAGTCAGGAGACGTTCCACAGGTGTGCATGGCATAGTCTCCATTAATTGTTCTGAGCAGTAAAGATAGTTTGGGTGGACTTGTGAGCAAATTATCCCCAACAGAGACATAGCTGCTCCCCTATCCAACAGTATATTGACAAAGACGGTACGTGGCCCTGTTTCATCACATGAATACAATGTCTCTTCATCCTCACAATGTCAGTGGCTGGATCATAATAACTGCTTAACAAATATTAGTGGATGGATAGATGGGTGAATTAATTAACTAATGAAGATAAGTGATTTATAAGATAGTGTCAATTGACATCAGGTAAAACGGAAACTGGGTCCCTGGAAAGAAATTAATTCAGTTGCAGGACTCCAGTCACGAAAACAAGGAGGGAGACAGGAAAGAGGACAGGGATGATGAAAAAAGCAAAGCTGACGAAGGGGCTAAGGTAGAGGCCCTCAACAAGAGGTGATTTCTACCCCAGGGGACATTTGCTGAGTTCTGGAGACCATTTTGATGTTCCCAACTGTGAGGTGTAGAGGTGTGTGCCTTGAGAGAGTGTGGGACATGCTGATAGCCAGTGTGTGTTATAGAAACCCCACGATGCACAGGACAGCCAGGCCCAAAATGTCAATAGTACTGAGGTGGAGAAACTTTATACTAAGGAACTGGAGAGTTTCTAAGATAAACTTTTGAAAAAACAAAAATGGAGATGTCTTCTCTCT
Organism: Craseonycteris thonglongyai; assembly: GCA_004027555.1. Classification (NCBI taxonomy): domain Eukaryota; kingdom Metazoa; phylum Chordata; class Mammalia; order Chiroptera; family Craseonycteridae; genus Craseonycteris; species Craseonycteris thonglongyai. Next base: position 26,558 of record PVKE010014057.1, on the reverse strand, counting down.
CTGAGAAAGACCAAACTTCCACTTTTATTGTATAAGAAAATTCAGAATGCCAGGGGTTTTATACCAGATAGAGCATTTCATACACCTTTTATTTACTTTATAAAATCTTGTCCAAGCAGTGTTCAAATATTACCCAGAGTGTCTTTGGCCCTCAGCTTAAAGGTAAAAATCTTGACTCAAATGGATGGTCCTGAACCCCAAACTGAGCAGGCTTTAATAATTGGCGTGAATGGTATGGGAGTTGTCCAAAATCTTATAACCAGATGAGAGCCGCTCTAACTCTTCTTGCTGCTTTTCTCAGGGAGAGACTGAATCCATGGTGAAAGCCCATTATTACTTCATTTTGCTTTATTTGGGATCCAATAAACATTTTTGTCCCTAATCTAAACAAAGGAGCTTGAAGCAGGGAATTACATATGTTATGTATTCTCACTTAATGCAAATTTTCATCTTGTCTTATATGAAAAGGATATAGAAATCTTAGCCCAGTAAGCTGCAAAACAATTATTCATAATCTATCAGCTTCCTTTGTTCTAAGAAAAGAAATTTGTGATATACTATATGCCAGGGAATTTCATATTGAGGCATCCCAGAGAGCTGGCTAAGGCTCCTTAAATACCTTGTGCTTTACCAGTGGTGATAGAACATGTCACAGGTCTGAGTCTTCAGGACTAAGGAAGCTGGTGGGGCCCCAGCTATGGGGAAAGGTCATGTGCAGAGGTGGAAAATGAGGTAGGTCCTGATAGACTGAGCCCACCAACATTTTTTATTAAATTAGCCATTACTACAAGCGATAATCTATCATTAATTTAGCCTCCATAAAATGTATTGTTCTCTGACAATTTTCATTTGCATAATGGTTGGCACTTTTAAAAATCTTTTTGCACATTTCTTCTTTGTAGATTTTCATATTAATCATGTGAGAGTTTGCACAGAGGTATTTATTCTACAGATAAGAACTGAGTCAAATAACGCCATTTGGCTCTTAGTTTCTAGCAAAACCAAAACCCAAGTTTCTCTGGCTTACATAACCCTGTATTTTTTCCACTATGCTACTTCCCTTTTCCTTCTCCACATGCCCATCACTACCACACCACCTCTCCCACATTACTGCAAAGTCCCTTAGTATACACCCTAACTTCAAAGCAAAACTAACTTTAGAAACTAAAACTCAAGTAGTATTTATTAAACATGTATTTCAATTAAGAGGACAGAAGAGTAGCATAAATCAGTAATTAATATTTAAGAAGAGGTTTCAAAATAGCATGCTTTATTATATTTATGGTAGCCTTCGATGCCATTAATACTATAGATTTATTTACAATACATCTCCATTACTCTTATTCATGGTGATGGGACTATATTGAAGTAGAGATAATTGACATAAACATCCTAACCATAGTAACATGCCTATAAACTACTTTTACACCATGCAACTTTGAAAACCTCAACAAGTCTTATCAGCAGTCCTAGCCACTCAGATCTTTTACACATGAAAGCCACAAGTATTCATAGTAATTAATAGACATAGATATAGATATACATAATTTTTTTCACTTGAAGGAATGTCATTTAAACTCTTAGGCCAGGAGAATTATTCACTTGTATCACAAATGTTTCAGCCTCTGTCTTCTAGGTAGCCTGAGATTCTCCAGTGGTGTTTAGGGAAATCCCCAACCCATCATGCATTCATTGAAAAATTAGAAATCTGAACCAGCTGCAAATGATGTACAATATGCAAAATATTACTTTTTGTGTTTGATCTAAGCATAACACCACTTCTGTGGAGGGACATTTCTTTTCATTTCACCTGGTAAATGGGAACTGCCTATGGTTCTAGACGCAGGTGTGAAAACAGGCATCGCTAAGTGCTGCCAAACAACACATGTTTTTTATTTCCTAGGTAATGACATTTGATCCATGAGAAGTTTTCATGTTTCTTGGCAGAAAAAAATTGGCCCATTCTAGGCTAGACTGGCTGTCTCTGTAGCAGTGGAACCAAGTCAAAAGTTTTGAAACATTTCTTCCTTAGTTGTGCTTTAGACTGTGGATCAGCTTCTTTGTAACTTTCCAGATGGATCCAGCCAACTGGTCAATTTGCTGATCTATAAGACAGTAACCTTCAGACTGGGGCATGTAAACCATGATGTTCAAAAAGACTTTCCAAGGGGGAGATAGGTAGGTATGGTTAAAGATAACAGTTTCCTCAACTATTAGTTACTTAATCTATTCCACTCATAGTAAATCTTCACTTCCATATATACATACTTTTCATAAAATTGATAAGCTTGACGACTCAGTGGCCAGTCAAGTTTTCAAGCCCATCTTTCTCTCCCACTTCCTCTTTTACAATCACCTAAGTCCCACTTTCCAAAAGAAGAGTACACCCCTCACCCAGCTCACATTTTACAGTGAGGTGGAAAAAACAACAAACACAAAATGTTGGTACTTAATTAGACTCTTAACACTTTGTGAGTCAAGTGGTTTCAAATTCTTTTTATCAACAACAATAAAGATACTCTTAATCAGTTGTCAGCTAATAAACTATAAAAATAATTTTTGATGAAAGACTAGTATGTGATCTTTTTGCATAAAGTATAGATCAAGGAATTGAGTGACATTGCTATGACAAAATTCTTCTACTCTTATCCACTTATTTATGTGAGCAAAGTTTCTCAACATTTACTTCTGTAAAAACGGAAGGTAGAAATAAAATTGATACTAAACCTGTCTTTTTCTAGCAAAGCAGTAAATATTTATCCATGGATGTAGAAAGTAATCAGTTAATTTTAAAAAGTAGCCTCATTCATTTCATTGAGAGACATCTTTCGATAAAATTTCACTTATATTTATTAACTATTTTTAAACTGTGTGATATACTTATATATTCTACTAATTATTATAACTCAATGTAGAAGAATGTTTTAAATACTTAGACCCTATAAGTCAAAGGATATTTAATATTTTTACAATTTCAATTAATATCTTTTTGATACAAAAAAGTGTCAAAAGTGATCAATTAAAACTTTTGAGCACAGTGGAGGCCGGGATGGCTCAGTGGGTTAAGCACTCACCTTGCAGCCTTGGGATGTGAGGATCGAGTCCCAGCCCTGGCCCATTTGGACTCATATGCTAAACTAGAGTGTGGCCTCCAGTTCAGTTCCTGCCAGGGCAAGCTTCCCATGTGGGAGGCCCCCAGTTCGGCCCCCCAGCTTGTGAGGGTGGGCCTCCCATACTGGGGGTCCTGGCCCGGTTCCTGCCCTGCATGACCCCCCCACCCACCTGTGTGGGTGTGGCACGAAACTATGTCAAAAGCTGATGACATGAAATTACAGAGACTGTTCTGGGCCCTCTCCCTTCTCTCTGTCTCTCTGTCTCGCTTTCTGTCAAAAACAATAAAATACATCTTTAAAAATAACTTCTAAGCATAAAAAATACATTAAATTAAAATTCTATGGTGAAAATGGAATACAAATAAGGATTTAAGAATAAAAAGGAGGTAGGCTTATATGGGAAATCTCTGTATATTTCACTCATTTTACTGTGAACCTAAAACTGCTCTAAAATATCTATTTAAAAAAATATATATCAAAAGGAGTAGCTACAAAATGTCCATCCATAAAAGAAATATAAACATTGTTGTAATTTGACACCCCCATCACTATAACATTTGTATTGCATTGAATTTATTTATTTTAAGGGCAAAATAATTACATTTTAAAATGTAAATATTTACAGCATGCTGGGAAGTCTATTCTTTGTAACTACTTAAACTCAAGATGAAAAATTCTAGAGGTCAAATTAAAACTGTGCAAAGAGGTTCAGTTTATCAAAATATCAAAACTTCCTATAGAGTAGACAAGCAAAAAATGTGAATACTATTACCTGAAAACATGCCATAGACATGTCCAACTCCATGCATTTGCACACTCTATGCCTCTTGCCCCTGGAGCCCTGTCATTCAAAACACAAATCAAATCCTACTGCTTTTAAGACTCTTTGGTATGAGCCTATCATGGGGTTCTCTTCTTCTTGGGAACCTGCACAGAACCTAGCTACTCATTTGGTGCATGCATATTCATCCTTGGACAAATTTTTTGAAATCGGTGGTTGCTTTGTCAAACTCCCTAAGTTGAAGATGATTATCATGAGATCAAAGACTATGTATTGTTTTAATATTACCCTCCGTTCATGACAAATACTACACTACACATAGGTACAGTAATCACCTAAGAGTAAATCATCACTATGAACAAAAATAAATGTTATCATTCAAAGAGAGTGAAGAGGTACAATGTTTCTGTTAATGTAGATATATGGAGGACAAGGTCACTATGGAATAAAGAAAATATACTTGAGTTCTTGTTTAAGAAACAAACACAGATTGCTTACATCTAGTATTCCATGTCTTTGTATAAAACCTTAGTAACACAAGAAAAAAAAATTATTGCTCACATGTCTATAGATGCAGGGATAGAATTAAAGCAAAATTTTAATCTATCACAAAGGATAATATTTTTGAGGAAGTAAACCAGATATATAATTTTTTTTCTCTTTCTCATTCAAGTTAGTAGGTCTAATTTTTGGCCCTATATTATAATAGAACTTCAGGGCCACAGCATTTTTCATGAAAAGTATTTTTGGCAAAGCAATAAGTGAGAATTGATTCATATTAACCATATGGTCAGCCGTACCCCTGAATCAATTTTTTAATTTGCCTTCACTAAAGTTGAACTATAATATTCATTTATAAATTCAAAGCTTATTAAAAATGTGCTGCTTATATTGAAGATGTTGTTTTTAACTAACCCACTGGCAATAGGATAGCCTTTTAATTATTTTTCTTGTATTAACAATGGGTTTATAGTAAGCTATCCATACCCTTCTGACAAATTGCTCTTAAACCAACATTTGAATTTGTAATCCAGCTCAAAAAAGTTAGGAAGGTGATCTAGAGTAATGGAAGAGTTTATGTTTTTGTGCCTAGCTGAACTATAGATGGGAGGATCAAACCTCCATTTTTACCACCCTGGCCTGGGGCCATTTATTCTGGATACCATCTAGACCACAAAGACTGTTCTTCCAATTCACAAAGGTGAACTTCACTAAAGAAAAAACCGCTTTTTGTTCATGTATCATTTTTAGGTCTACAAACCAAATTTAACTTTTTTTAAGCCAACAAGATTCTTATTTCTGAATTAACAGTTGACAAACACAAATATTTTGCTATAGAACTTTGTAGAATGCTTTGCTGGGATGCTGGAATTTAGGGGTTCTTTTTGAAAACATAGCAATAATGTTAGCCTTGAGGGAATGAATTTTTTGACAGATAATGAGGCAAATGGAGAACAGGCTTAAGTTTAAAGAGAATAAAGAGAGAAAGAGCCCCAATGTTAATTCATAGATTAAATATTACATGCATATATTATACTGCCCCCTTGAGGTGATTTGTTGTCAAATAATTTAAAGAAATGGTATTACAGCATTCATTGTCTCTTAGTTCATTAAGAGAGGTTAACTAGGAGTTAGTGATAGCAATGAAGTCAAGACCCTAGGAGCCAGATGGGCCCTTGCTCCTTACTTATTGCATTTCTTTAATTGTCCTCTCAACAGTGACTTAGTTGCTTAAAAAAAGTCTATAAGGACTCCCTAAGGTGTGCTTTCTGCTAGAGAGACAGAACAGATGTGAACAAACAGGTTCTTACTTTTGTTTCTGATTATGTCACACATGCATTGGGTAATGAAGACATGAGCCAAAGCTCTTTTTCTCCTCCCAGCAAGAGAATGGCCTTGCACTAGCTCCTGGTATTTTTCTACCTCATGCTCCTCTGTTCATTCTCAGGATCAATGTCTTAGGGATGGATCCCCTAACCACTCCTTTTGACAATGAGTATTACCATGGACTCTGTGACCGCGTTAGAGATGGCAATACCTTGACCTACTACCGAAAACCCTGGAACGTGGCTACTCTGGCCTATGACGTAAGTCTCCTCAGAAGAAAACTCATAGTTCCCCTTTTAGTTGAAAGCTATTTCAATACATTTAATACTAAATAATGTAAAAAATTCAATAGAATCAAAATTTAATGTGATTATAAGACTGACTTAAAGAAGAGGAAGTATAATTTGGATCTCTTTAGAAACAATATACAGTAGCCTGCAATTGACCCTCAGTAACATGCACCTAGTGAAAAAGTTTTGGGAAACACCTAGATTCCATAAAACAATCTAAGATTCTTACAAAACTGAAAATTAAATTAACGCTGATTCAAGAATTGAGAATATTGCTTTTGTGCTATTTAAGCTCAGTTTTAGCTAGCCTACCAAGGAAAACCCTTCTTTATGTAAGTTTTTCTTCAATATTCCCCTTTGTAAACCTGCTAGACTAAGTAAGGTGAGTGGCTATTTTCATTCACCTCAAACCCCTCTAAGCTCGTGTGAAAGTATTTCTCAGAGTGATTTTTCTAAAGATTTATTTTATTGTTTTGACAGAGAGAGAGAGAGAGAAGGGAGAGGGCCCAGAGCAGTCTCCATATTTATATGTCATCAGTTTTTGATGTACTTTCATTCCACAGGTGGGCGTGGGGCTGTGTAGAGCAAGAACTGGACTGTGGGCCTCCCACATGGGAGGCATGCCTTGGGTTGGAACCAAACTTGGGCCCCCCACATTGGAAGCACACCCCAGTTCAGCATATGGGTTGCACATGCTAGGGCCAGGACTCGATCCTCAGCCCCCAGGGCTGCAAGCCAAGCACTCAACCAGTGGAGCCTTCCTGACATCCCTTTTAGAGTGATTTTTACTCTATGCAATTCCACCCCAAACTTACCACTTTTCTGAAAGTCACCTAAATTCTATAGAATGACCCACAAACTAGACCCCCATTCCAAGATTAATATATATCACCTTCTTTGGTCTAAGCAAGATGTAATAAAAAATAATAGTTAGCTTATTCTAAACCAGAAGCTAAAATATTCTATTTCTGTAAATAGTCCCATTAAGGACAAAGTTTTTTATTATTGTAGCACTCCCACCAGTTTGAAAAACATAAACTTTTTAAAAAATTAAATTTATTGTGGTGTCATTAGTTAGTTAAATTATATAGATTTCAGGTGCAAACTCTACATAATCTATTAACATATATACTTTTAAATAAGTGTATTTAATATTGCTTTTATTTCTAACGATGTTGTAAATCAATGTCTATTTAATTGCAGCCTGGAGTGATCACACTTTCCCATGGATGCTAAAGATTTTAATATTTGAACCATTTGACTGGCATTTTTTTTATATGTGACCACATTGTCATATTGTTTTGTATCTTCAAGTTCAGAATGGAATCACTTTCTCACAAATCTGAGGGAACATTTTGGATTATTTATCTTTTCCCTTTATACCTGGTTCACCTTCTTTAAGCACTTTTTTTTTTTTGAGAGAAAGATGATATGCTTTCTAAAATGTATTACATGTTCTACTTTTGTCAAAAGAAGATACCAGGAGAAACTGGGATGGCTCAGCGGGTTGAGCCCTCACATTACAGCCCCAGGGTCTGAGGATTGAGTCCCTGTCATTTTGTTTTATTGAAAGAAGAGCCACGAGAGCTTATAGAACTGGATTTGTTTGTCTGTGGAATCATGAAAGGCCTCTCTGAGATTTAAACTAAAACTTGAAATAGCATGAATTAACCAGGACAAGGGGCGTAATGTAATGTGTGCGTGTGCATGTGTGTGTGAATGAGAAAGGGAATGTGTATGTGTCTGAGTGTGTATAATGTTTGTGTTATGGGAGGATGGAAGTGTGCTACAGAACATTCTAGAAAGCATAAAAGGTCCCTGTGGTGTGAAGAAACATAGTCTATGGAAATAAAATGTGGCTAGAAGGCTTGAGTACAGTCAGGAGAAATTAACTTGGAATGAGTCTAGTTTAGACTTTATCTTATAGTCAGTGAGAAGACTTTGAAATATTTTAAGAAGAAAGCATGGTTAGGTTATTCTTCCCTTTACATTGAACACTTATCCAGCATACCTTGCTTTAAAGATAATTGTATACATTTTAGTCTTTTCCATTAGATGATAACTTTAGTTTCTCTGACTTAGTCTGTTCTGGCTATGATAACAAAATACCAGAGACCTGCTAACTTAGAAACAACAGAAATTTATTTCTCACAGTTGGGAGGCTGAAAGTCAGGTAAGAGTGCTAGCATAGTCATGATAGGACCCTCTTTTAGGTGGCGGACTTCTCATTGGGTTCTCACATAGTGGAAGGGGCTAAGGAGCTCTGTGCAGTTACTTTTATAAGAGCTCTAACAAAGGCTTCTCCCTAAGGCCCCACCTCTAACACCATCACATTTGTGCTAAGAATTTAGCATATGGATTTAGATGGGGGTACCAAGCATTCAGATTATAGCATTCTTTATGCAGAATAGTCACCCAGCGTGTGCTACTGAATCCAATCTATGCCACTGGCTTAAGAGATGGGTGTCTTCTTCCCAGACAAGAATCACAACTTCTGTCAGAGGACCTCTGGAAAGAGCTTAAGCACTGAGGTTAATAACCCTTCTGTTGATACCTGACAATAGCCAACTTGGCAAAGAATGTTTTAATTGAAAATTGTAATTTTTAACTAGGTTATTTAATTAAGTTTTTTCATGTAAAAATAAACGTGGGAAAAATATCAAAAAGTTCAGACAGCACAAATAGATTATTCAAGGAAAAACTTTCCCACTCCACATACACATTTCACAGTTCCCCTTCTCAAGGGCAAACACTCTCTGTGGATTGTCTCTATTTCCAGTAAGTTTCAATGCACATAAAAGGATTTATTTATCTATTTATTTAGCAGTTTGTTTGTTTTTATAGACAGTAGAGGCCTTTCTACTTAAATTAATTAACATGTAAAGTACACAAAACAGTGCTTGGCCCATTGGCCATTAGTAAGGGTTAGCTTTATTATGTTTTACTTTCTTTTTTTAAACAATGAAGAGTACATTGTGCATATGTTGTGCAATCTGCTTCTTAATTATTAATATGAGTATATTAACTTTTGAAAGCTTGGTATGTTCTAAACACTTCACATGCATTATTGCACTGAATCCTCACAATCACATTTGAGTAGTTGTTATAAATATCCCTATTTTACAGACTAGGAATCAGATTATGAATAGAAGGTTATTGTGTGATATTCTCCAAGTCATGGAGTCCAGATTTGAACCTCAGCAGTTTCCTTTTAGTGCCTTAATGCTTAACTCCTTTGCTCTACTGCCTTCCAAATATTGGGGGGGGGTGTTTATTTTGGGTAGTCTTTGTATGCTGTTTTGAACAACACTTTGTTATTCTCTTTTAGATCAAAGTTGATAAAAATTTCAGAACTGAACATTATGAAGAACAAGTTGAAGCATTTAAAACTATCATTCAAGACACATCATCAACATTTAATGCAGGTCTGACTATAAAATTCACACCTACTGAAGCACTTGGGCGGTCTAAAAATCTACCCAAAGTACAGTTAGAAGGAAACGATGCCCCAGGACACAATAATTCTAAAACAAGTGCTGATGCTACCTTTGGATTTACATATTTCAAAAATGAAACTTATCAAAAGTTCTTGTCACATTCCTCTAAGAAGGTAAGACCAAACACTTCATATAGAGATTATAAAGGGATATTTTTCAAACTAACCAAAGCCCCTCTTTTAAGTGTTTAGAACAGATCAAGATCAGATGAAAGAGAAAATTTTAATACTCAACAAATCCTCCAATACGTAGATAGAAAGTCAGGAAGAATAGTGGTAACTGGAGAAAAATCTCGTATACCTAATACCTGCAGCAGTAGTAAGTGAGTGAGATGTTTGGTGGTAGTGAACAGAGAACAAGCATATTAAAAATTCAGAGTATACTTTTTGACTAAGATTGTGGTAATAGACTGTTTAATTTATACTACCTTCAGAATTACAATGAAGAATCATACTGACTAACTTTGGTAATTCATTGCAATTCTTAGTATTTGGCCATTTACTTACTATAATTTGTGTTTCTAAAGTAATAATGAAGTGTACATATGACATATGAAACTAGTCTTAGTACTGATGTTATACCTAATTAATTTTACAATTGTTTTATGGGTTTGTACATTGCCTACATGTTCACATGAATACCCACCTAAAGTGTGAAGTTGTGGAATTCTTTAAATCATTCAACAAATATTTCATTGTATACTTACAATGTGTCCAGGCACTGCTCCAGATATTTAGAATCCATTTGTGAACCAAATTAACAAAGATTCCTGTCCTCAGGGAGCTGGATGGTCAGCAGGGGGAGATAGACAAAAACAATAAACATAATAGAAAAATAAATAAATAAAAGACGCTATTACGATATAGTTCTTAGAAAGCAAGGAGTGTTATGTAATAAAATAAAAAGTTGAGTAACATGAAGGAAATCAAGAGTTCTGGGCAGATGGCAGTATTAAAAAGGAAGCTCAGGGTAGATTTCATGAGGAGATAAGATATGAGCAATATTTGAAGGATAGGAGATAGCAAAATAGTTATATTTGGGATAATATATCTGGCAGAAGGAACTTTTCAACATTAATCTTTAAGATGGGAACCTACCTACCCATTGGGCGAAAGTGAGCAAGGAGGAGAAAAAGTCAGAGAGAGGTTACCTTGAATCAGAGCACAAAGGGCCTCAGTTTATTCTGAGAGTTTTCTTTTTCTCTGAATGACATGAGAGGTCACTGAACTCTTTAATCAGGCGGGACAGTTGTAGAGTCAAACAAGGCTCCAAGGTTTGGGGCATAAGGAACTGGAAAGATGTCATTGCTATCAATTGAGAGGGAGAAAACTTTAGGAGCAAGTCTGGAGAAGAGCACCATTGGTTCAGTTTTTGTTAGATTAAGGATGAAATGTCTATTAGACATCCAATTGTAGATGTCAAATAGGGAGTTGGTGTTACAATTCTGGAGTTTAGAAAAGAGGTCTGGGCTTCAACTATAAATTTGGGAGTTGTTGATTTATAGATGGTGCTTAAAGCCCCCGGGGTTTGGTGAGACCACTAGCAGAGCTACTATAGACAGAGAAAAGAAGATCAAACACTAAACCCAAGGAATTTCAATAGAAAGAGTTTGGGGCAAAGAGGAGGAATGAGCAAAAGAAAGCAAAATGTGGCCAGTGTAATGTCCTAGAGTTTTGCTACTCAAAGTGTGGTCCATGGACCAGCAGCACCCACATTACTAGGAATTAAGAACTTCAGACTCTACCCAAAGCCTACCAAATCAGAATTGCATTTTAACAAGATTTTCTAGGTGATTTGTCTGCACTTTACTGTTAGAGACTGAATCATCCACTGTCACCTGTATTTAACCCAGGTAGTGTAAACAAATGTGCTTTTAGAACACAGAAAGTTTGGTGTGATGTTCATATGCACTGAGCTATATCTTTAAAAAAATATATGTTTTAACTCCCCTATAATTAACATATGCCAACCATGACTGCAGCAGAAGATTCTCAAAAGATTCCCTACAAAATCATAGATGCTAATTGTAATTTTGTTTTGGCTAAGACGGTCTATGGCAGGTCCGGACAAGACATTGATTGTAGTCCACTGGTAGACCACCAAGCAATTTTGGAGTGACCACCTGAATAATAAAATAAATATCTAGTGGACCATGACACTCGGAGAACCAGCCTTTGCCCTGAAAAAGTCTGTCCAGAACTTGTCAGTTTTTTCTTAGAAATCTAAATCACCAGCCCAGAAAATATTTAACTGTTGAGCTGTGTTAGGTTGGCTTGAAATCCATGTCTTACAATATTGTCTGTCCCATCTCTGCTGTCAAAAATTAAGAGGACATAGTGGAAAGAAGAAGGAGGTCTGAGACCTAGATTTTTAATTATCAATCTCTGCCACATATTATTTGTGTCATCTGGGGCTAATAATTTGATAACTTTGGATGAATCAAGGTATCCTCATTTGGAAAATAAAAAGATTGGGACTCATATATAATGCATACATTTCCTTCCCTTGTTAATATTTTTAAAGTTACTCAGTGAGGTATAATTTGCATACAATAAAATGCAAAGATTTTAAGCATATGGTTTCATGAGTTCTGACTATTGTATCCAACTATATAATCATCTCCTCAAACAAGATATAGGACATTTTTATGACCTCAAGAAAATTTCTTCATGCCCTTTGCAGTCAATCTCCTACCATCTGAGAGGCACCACTGCTCAGATTTCTCTGATTATAACTTAGTTTCGCCTGGTCTAGAACTTCATATAAATGGAATTATACTGTATATATATTTTTCTGGCTGGCTTTTTTACTCAGCATATCTTTGAAATTTACTTATGTTGTTGCATGTAGCAGTAGTTTCTTCTTTTTAATTGCTAACTAATATTCCTTTGTGTAAATATACTATAATTTTTTTATCAAGTCTCCTGTTAATGAACATTTTAGTGATTTCTAATTTTAAGCAATCCTAACTAAAGCTACTATAAACATCTTGTATGGGTGGTTTTCTGTTTTTGTTTGTTTGTTTGTTTATTTGTTTGTTTAGACTATTTTTTCACTGACATTAAGTAAATATGTAAAAAGTAGAATTGCTGGTCATAGGGTAGATGTGTGTTTACTTTTAGAAGAAACCTGCCACACAGTTCTTCATAGTGGTTACACCATTTCACCCCCGCCCCCCAGCAATACACAAGAGAGTTCCAGTTGCTGCATATCTTCACAACAGCTGGTACTGATAATATTTTAAGGTTGCCATTCCTGTGGGTTAAAGTGATATCTTATGACCACTGTTAAGAAAAGGTATTCCTGTGGAAATTCCAAATCCTTTAATTTTAAAATTGAAATAATAATGATGAAACTCACATTTATTTTCTTCTACTCTATAACAAAGGAAAAAATGTTTCTGTACGTGAAAGGAATGATTGACCTAGGAAGATTTGTGATGAGACGTCGGGATATCATGTTGACATCAACTTTCTTGGATGATATAAAAGCTCTGCCAATTACCTATGAAAAGGGGGAATATTTTGCCTTTTTGGAAACCTATGGAACTCACTACAGTAGTTCTGGGTCCCTAGGAGGATTATATGAATTAGTATATGTTTTAGATAAAGCTGCAATGAAGGAAAAAGGTATGTCTGGACATAATGCTCTGATTTCTAGTAACCAACCATTGTACCCATCACTCACCTCCTTCAACAGTTAAAGGTTTTAGAATAGTGTTCTGTAACCAGCTTCTTTGAGAGAACTCTCTCTCTTCTCTTCAGCATCTTAAAACCCTATCAAACAGCAAATTGATTTTACGTCAAACAATATGACTTGGTCATGAACTACTCAGCAACACTACTGAGAAACACACAAAACTGTATTGCAATTTAATATTATTTGGTAATGCTTCTTTTAGTGAAATGTACCTAAATGATGAAAGAAAGTACAAAAGACATAATTTACATAACCTACTTCTTATTCAGTAGACGGAATCAATTATATGTATGACAATTATCTTCCAAAGTATTCTTCAGTATTAGAAGGGAAATAATGTTCTAAATTTTCTCTTAGGAAGAAAGTAGAAAGCAATGTTAACATCATACAAGTTTAACATCTTAATGCAAGGTGTAAAATTAGTTTTATCTTATATGATGAGAGTTCTAGTCATATGGTGGTAGTTGAATTGGGTCCATGTTGAGTAGGGTTCTGACCACACTTGAAATCATGGAAAGAAGGTCATGGTTGATCATCAGTGTCTGCCATATGTACAGGATAGACGTACTTGCTATATAATTGCCATTCTGACTTAAAGAGTTATCTAAATCTTTTACCAATAAAGTAGATATAAAGGGACTATGTTAATAAGTTTTAACTATTTTATAATTATGTCAAGTTATAATATTTCTTAAAGAGGTGATAAATGCCAGCAAATTTCCAATCTCTGCCCTCAAGCTTTTGAGGTATATTTTTATAAGAAGGGAAGTGTTACCAAAAATTACTTCCATAGCTCCTTCCCTGGCACCTCTGGCAATATCAAGTGAAGAAAGAAAATGCAGCTATGATCTTAAAGCCTGGCACTCTCATCAGACTTGGTAAACTCTCTGTAAACATTAGAAATATTATAAAATAAATATGATGTGGCCAGAAACAATTGCTCTGGATGCCTCAGTCTAGTAGGTAGAAACCTTTGCCAGGGAAGTAGAATGTGAGGTTGTTTGGTTTATACTGCCCCATATGACGATATTCTGCAAGATAGTATAGTGAGGTCTCTGAGCCCTGCCTGGTAAACTATGTTAATAGATATCATGTGGGGGAGGGGCACAAGAGGACTGTGTCTTGAGTAACTTGAAAATCATAAGAAAAAAAGATCAGCAGGGAGTGATCAAAATATGAAGAACCCTTTAAGCTAAGAGTTCTTTGATGAAAAGGCTCCATGGGCTGAAATCTTTAATCTTGGACAACTCATAGTTAATAACTTAAATCCACTTACCTTCTGGCTTTAATAGACAAGGATCATTAGGTCAATACTGTTGTCTTTGAAGAGGAAGTCATCTTTCACACTTATCTGTGGCATTATCTGAGGACCAAGCCATGTTTTCCACCTTGATTTGGGATGTCTACACTCTCTCTGGACACAGAAAGGTCCACAGCTGCAGCAGAGAGTCTAAGCTCTTTGGGATCATTTGGGTATTTTCAACGTCATCTTCATAGTTAGAGTCCTCAAGCTTCTTCAGTTGAGGTTGAAAATCTAGTATTCTAGATTTAAAGTATCGCCTTCCATTTTTATCCTCCCTCTTCCTTTCTCATGGGAATTTACATCTGATTATTTCTCAAGTTTTCACTAGTTACTGATGCACAAAATATATTTGTTGAATGTCTAAGACTTCTTCTTCTAAATATTACTCTGGAATTAAATTCTCCCTTTCCTTTTTTCATAAAGCATTTTGGCTTCCAAGACAAACAACTCTGTGTGTGTGTGTGTCTGTGTGTGTGTGTGTGTGTGTGTGTGTGTGTGTGTGTGTGTGTGTGTGAGATCTGAAATAATAAATAAGAGAAAAAACTGACAGCCAATGAGCTGAGGCCTGAGCAGTTTACTCCTAAAATAAAGGAATCAGTCTCTCTTTTAAATCAGGGACTAGACAATAAATTATTTACTTGAGTAAATATTAGAATCTTTCTTCCTTATAACTATAGCATCCACGAACCACAATGAGTTAGCTACCAAGACTGATGTCTATCTACTAAATAGCATACATAGTACTATAACAAAGCTGTCATATTTATAGGCCGTCCAGCAAGCAATGAGCTATCTACCTTAATGAAAAACAGTCTTTTAGAGAGGATCAGGGGGTGCTGATGCACCTATTGACTAAATTATGAAGCTAATACACAGGAAGCACTTATTAGTCAGGGAGTTCTGTGTTTAAATACCAACTTTGCTGATTACTGAGTACTGTCAGCAGGTTTATTAAACTGCTCTGTGATTCTGATTCTGTAAAAGGAGAAAAATAATAGAACTTATCTCAAAAGATCATTTCAAGGATTAAATTAGTTAATGCATACAAAATGCTTAAAATGCTGTCAGGCTTATAGTAAACATTTACTACATGTTAGACATTATCATCTCCTTACTGTGGTATTAGCGGTAAAGGATTTTACTGTAACTATCCTAGTCTGACCTGTCTCTTTTAAACAAGAGGTAAATTATACATCCTTTGCTGTTAAATTGACAATGTCTAAAAGGAGGTCACTAGATTCTATTATAATACAAAGCCAAAGCAGAACAAATATGACCATGCATTGGAGTTCAATAATAATGTCTAGGAATCAAAGTAAGTATTTTTCTTAAAAAATAGCAAAATTGGAGTTTCTTTATGCTGTTGATAGACACTATCTAATAATTTTTAACTAAATGCATTCAACAGGTGTTGAGCTAAAGGATGTAAAAAGATGCCTTGGCTATGATTTGGACATAACAGTGAATTTTGCACTTGAAATCAAAGGAAATCTTGACAAAAAGGATTGTATAAAGAGGGGTGAAGGTACCACTGGTAAGTGTGGCTGAACTTATTAGGCTAAAAAAGGAGGGGTGGTCAATGAGCATTGCCTTTTCACGATGAGTCCTCTTTATTGTCTGCCCTCTTTATTTTCTACCCTCTTTATTAAAATCAAAAACAAAATAAAACAAAACAAAAATAACCTAGAAGTGCTTAAACATGATTTCATCTTCACAGTGGTTTTCAAGCCATTATAAACACAAGTAACGCATAGACATGCATTTATTGGTATCATCATTGTGGGTTGAGCAGTGTGCAGCTCTAGTCATTATATAGTCATTATAGATTTGTATATTTATGATGGCACTGGTAGAAAGCCAATGGTAGAAAACTATCTTAAGGAAAATTTCCTTTCTTCCCCCTAATTTTAGCAAGGCTTCCAAAGGGGCTAGTGATAGTCCTGTGCGTCCATTAAGAAAAGAGAAAGCCAAAGCCACCTCTCAAACTCAGCCTTCCACCTGACTTTATATCCCTAATTCACCTTCACCCAATTGGCCCAGGGGAACAATTATAAGATAAATAAATACTGGGAATGTGATAATGTATAATCTGGTAATGCTGTATGTTATATTTCAAAGTTACTAAGAGTAGACCTTACACTTGATCTTTGCAAAAAGGCCTAGAAGTGATAAGGATAGATCTTAAAGGTTCTCATTAAAAGAAAAAAAATATTTGTAAAAATATGAAATAATGTATCTTAACTAAACTTCTTATGGTATTTATTTTACAGTATAGGTGTACAAGTCATTATGTAGTACATGTTAAATTTGTACAACATTATATGGCAATTGTCTTTCAATAACACTTTAAGAAATCCCTAATAGGTCTTTAATACTAAATTAGTGCATAACCTTTTTGAAAAAAATTATTTTATTGTTTGAGAAAATGCAAGGGGGGCGGGGGTGGAGAAGGCCCAGAGCAGTCTCCATAGTTGTACATCATTAGTTGTGACGTGGTTTTATTCCACATAGGTGGATGTGGGACCATGCAGGGCGAGAACCAAACTATCTGGGGGCTTTCCACCTAGGAGGCAATAACTTTCACCATTCAGCCATCTTGGTGGTTACCAGTTGTGCTGCAGTTTAGCATATGGGGTTTGCACTGGCCAGGGCTCAGAATCAAGCCTCGGACTTCATAATTGCCTGACAAGTACTCAATCGCTGAGCTATCCCAGCATCCCAGTGCATAACCTTTTTAAAATATAAATATCTTTAGCATAAATATTACTTGTGTTGTTAATCTTTAGCAGATTTACAAGCATGAAGCTGTGCTGGAATTCTCAATTTTTACTCTAATCAGAAACACCTGAGAGCGTTTTCAGACATACAAATGCTTGAGACTCACCTTTAATGATAGGGAGGATTCAGAAGAGTAAAGCATGATATTTTTTAAAGCATACCAACCACTAACATGTGACCATGATTGGAGACCACTGATGAAGTAAAAAGAAAACTGAAATGGACATCAGATGTCATAATTTCAATATTTGGCTCTTAAACTGACTATCTAATCTGACTATCTAATCTTGGGCTAGTCACTCCACCTCTCTGAATCTTTGTTTTCTCATCCATAAAAATGAAGAAAGATAAAAAAAAAATCTTGAACTTTCCTTTTAGTTCAGTTTGGTTCACAAGTCTTAAAGATTCACAAAAGTTAGTTAAAAGTGGTTTAGTCTGGAGAGAGAGACTGAGAGAAAAAAGAGTAAGAATTTAGGGTAGAAAGAAATTTTGCTTTTTACTTTTACTCTTTTGTGTACTCTTTGATTTTTTTTTTATATATATTAAAATTGTTTAGGGGAGGTCAGGATAGCTCAGTGGGTTGAGCACTCACTTTGCAGTGCTGGGGATCCAGGATCGAATCCTGGCCCCGGCCCATGTAGACCCATGTGCTGAACTGGGGAGTGCCCCCCAGTTCAGTTCTCTCCCTGTTTCTGTATCTCTCTCTCTCTCTCTGTAAAAAAAAAAAAAAAAATTGTTTAAAGCAAAATATAATTATGAAGGTAAGTCTGCAACCAAAAAATTATAGACATCTAAAAATCATGTTTAGTTCCACTGTGTGCACATTAGTAAGTGATGAACTTTGAATTACCAACGTATCTTAATCATTGTACTATTTTTTAAAGGTGATTGAAGTCTACAGTTAGCAACTAATAAAAATTGACCTTGGATATTTGGGATTAAAAAGTTATATATGTAATATTTATAAGTAAAATTCAATAAATAGACTACCTTACAAAAGAGGTTCAATAAATTTTTATCAAATGTGACCGAATTATAAAGGCTTGACATACATTCTCTTTCTCTTCTCAGTAAACATCACTAGTGAGAGCCTCATTGATGATGTCATCTCAGTCATAAGAGGAGGAACCAAACAGTACGCATTTGAACTGAAGGAGAAGCTTGTCAGAAAAGGCAACATGGTTGATGTGACTGACTTCGTAAACTGGGCCTCCTCCTTAACTGATGCTCCAGTCCTCATCAATCCACGGGTAACGAATAGGGATTTTCCAATGGAAGGCTGGTATTTAAAAATCAAATGTCACTGTTGGTTCAGAAAAACAGTTAACTTCTTCTGAAAAAGACATAGGCATTCATCTTCACTGCCGTCTCTTCCCTGGAAAGAAGTATGGCATAGAAGAAAGGCACGCATGGGATGCTGGGATGGTTCAGCAGGTGGAGCGCTCACCTTGCAGCCCTTAGGTCCGGGATCAAGTCCCAGCCCCGGCCCATGCAGACCCATATGCTGAACTGGAGTGTGGCCCCCAGGTCAGTTCTCTCCAGTGCGAGCCTCCCACATGGGAGGCTCCCGGTTCAGGCCCTAGCTCATGGGCATGCCTCCCTTGTGGTGGGGCACCTGGCCCAATTACTGCCCTACATGGCCCCCACCCACCTGTTTGGAACAAACCTATGTCCAAAACTAATGATGTACAACTATGGAGACTGCTCTGGGCTCTTCCACTTCTCTCTGTCCCTCTCTGTCTCTCTCTCTCTCTCTGTCAAAAACAATAAAAATATATCTTAAAAAAAAAAAAAAGAACAGCACACAGTGTGGCATCAGACCAACCCAGGCTGAGTTCAGGCCTCTGTCCCTCACTAGAGGTGTAACATTTTCTGACTTTTGCAACACTAAATTCTTCAGGCCATCATGTTTGTTTAGAAAATTTAATAATATTTTTTGCATAGAGCTTATAGCACAGACTGGCACAAAATAGGTGCCCAGGAATTGTTAGTTTTCTTCCATCTGCCCCTGGTTGTCTCTTGCCTTCGGGTGGCATCACACAACATTCAAACACAGAAGAATCATTTATTAAGGGCCTCATGAAAGGGAATTTCATAAAATCTTAGGGAAAAAACACCAAAGGTGAGCAATTCTTATTTAAAAATTCTTATTATATTTTCTTTTTGTATTTTTTAAATTAAATTTCTTGGGATAACACTGATTAATAACATTATATAAATTTCAGGTGAACAACTTTATAATACAAGTATGACTTCTGTATACTCTATTGCATGCTCACCACCAGAAGTCTGGTCTCCTTCCCTCACCATATATTTGACCCCCTTTATCCTCTTCATCCTCCCCAACACACACACTCCCTTTCCACTTTGGTGACCACCATTGTATCTATAAGTATTTTTTTTGTTTTTTGTTTGTTTGTTGCTTTTTGTTTTATATCCTGCACCTGAATGAAATCATATGGTTCATCATATGGTTCATCATATGAAGTCAAAAGGTTCTTGTCCTTTTCTGTCTGACTTTTTTCACTTAGCATAATATGAGTACTCTGAAGATCCATTTATGTTGTTACAAATGGCAATATTTTGTGTTTATTTCATGGCTGAGTAGTATTTTATTGTATATGAAAGCTATCCAGAAAGTATCCAGCCATGTACTAGGAAAAATAAAGATGTTTATGGCTGGATTTTTTCTTACAGCCCTTGTATCTGTACCATGTCTTCTTTATCCAGTTATCTATTGCAGGACATTTAGGTTGTCTCCATGTCTTGGCCACTGTGAATGATGATGCCACGAACATTGGGGCACATATATATTTACAGATAACTGATTTCAAAAATTTTGGGTAGATACCAAGAGGAGGGATTTCTGGGTCATATGATAGGTTTAGTCTTAATTTTTTTGAGGAAACTTTATTCTGTTTTTTATAGTGGCTGTACCAATTTACATTCTCACCAACAGTGTATGAAGGTTTCCTATTCTTCACATCCTCTCCAACACTTATGATTTCTTGTCCTATTGATAGTAGCCATTCTAACAGGTATGAGGTGGTATCTCATTGTGGTTTTCATTTGCATCTTGATTATAATAGTCTTCAGTTTACAAACCCATGTGAGTTCACAGTTTATTACTTATTCCTAGGGAGAGAAAACTGTGTTTTAATCACAAAGATAAAAACACCAATGGTGTTTAACTTCATCATTCCTTCACCAAATTAAAAAATGTATGCGTCGTCCCTTTTTCCCTAGTTACTTTCCTACTTCCCATTATAACTTTTAATTTTCTCCACTGTATGTTTCATAATTTTCTCCCCTTGGGTCAAATTTATCTTTGATAGTCACCTACTTCAGTTTCATTAACTTGAGTTACAAACAAGTTAACATTTTGATAGGACTAATTACTAGAGAATTTTGTTCCTTTATTTTATTTTCTTATATTTATAGAGAGCCACTGTCCCCAAAACTACCTCATTTATATAATGAAGGAACTCAGAAATTGAAGAATTATAATCTAGTCTCCCTTCAGGTTACAGAAATCTAGCCATTCATTGATGTGCAAACATATCTATGAGACTTCCAATACTTTGCCCCAAAAGTAAAACAAAAAGGGAGGCAAAGTTGGCCAAATTAGCATGTCAAAATATGAAATTAAAATCAGAAAAGACTCTCTTATTTCATTATATTTAAATCATATTTAAAGTCATTATCAGTGAAGTAAATCTATGTCAGAAATAGGGAAATAATTTATTTAGGTGGATATTTATATCCAGATAGACATGCAAAGTAGACTGTCTTCTTGTCTCCACAAAGGAAGTTCAATTCTCTTTGTATGGATTCAAGATTGGTCTCTGAAAAGGTCTCAATAAGAGTCCAACATATTCTAGAGCTGATTTGAAAAATCTGAAGCAAAGAAAGCATTTGCTGGAAATTTACTAAGTTTACCTAGAAATATTTAAAGACCTTTATTGACTCAATTGGTACAATCCTACAGGTTGGATATATATATAAAATACAGTTTATCTTTTTATTCTTTTTTTTTTAAGATTTATTTTATTGTTTTTGACAGAGACAGAGAAAGAGACAGACAGAGAGAGAGAGAGAGAGAGAGAGAGAGAGAGAGAGAGAGAGAGAGAGAGAGAGAAGGGCCCAGAGCAGTCTCCATAGTTGTATATCATCAGTTTTCTAAATGGTTTCATTCCACACAGATGGGTGGGGGCTGCACAGGGATGGAAACTGTGCTGGGGGTCTCCCTTGTGGGAGACATACCCCCTCGAGCCAGGGGCAGAATTGGAGGGCCAGAACCAAACTGAGGACCTCCTGCATGGGAGGCACACCCCAGTTCAGCATATGAGTCCACATGGGCCTGGGCCAGGATTTGATACTTGGTCCCCAGGGCTGCAAAGCAAACACTTAACCTGCTGAGCCATCCTGGCTGCCCCTATCTTCTTATTCTTAAGGGCAATTACTGACTCCCAGATTTTTAGATTAGTAAGCATTCCATCTAAAATAGCCATATGTTTTCTTTTTCATTCATTAGAGTCCCTAACTTTTCCTATCTAGTTAGTTTACCATAAACCACTTTTTAAATTTATATTTATGTATTAATAAAGTTCAGAAAAATAGTAAAATATTGTGG
Organism: Craseonycteris thonglongyai; assembly: GCA_004027555.1. NCBI lineage: Eukaryota > Metazoa > Chordata > Mammalia > Chiroptera > Craseonycteridae > Craseonycteris > Craseonycteris thonglongyai. Next base: position 4,637 of record PVKE010014057.1, on the reverse strand, counting down.
TTTTTATTGATTTTGTCTGGCTTTTAAATTTCTAAAGAGATATGAGAAATAGTGTAGTTTGATCTTAAAATAAATTTCAAGTTTTTTTGCACTCACAAATTCAGTAGAAGTGGTACTTTCATTATTTGGAAGCTATTTCCATGAAGTAATTGCACAATTTATAGTCACTAATTCATTCTTTGGACATGCTCAACCACTGTAAATAGTCTGAATTTTAAAGTAATTATTCTTTCTATTTAATTATTTATAGAAATGATGAAACTTCTCCCCACTCATGTTAAACTGTTAACTGGTTTATATTTAATGCTCTATAGTAAATTAAATCAATTATCTAAGTATTTATGTTGCAAACAGTTTATCTTGGAGTAAACACTAAGTCATATTACTCTAAATTAAAGGTTACATAAATATATTACTGAGATTTTCTAAGTAAAACACTTAGATATATATAGTAGGGCTGTCCAGAAAGTATCCAGCCATATAATATAAAAAACAGAGGCAGTTATGGCTGGATTTTTTCCAGACAGCCCTAATATATAATTATATATACCTTTACTCAAGTAACTACGACCATGCTCTATTAAAAAATTTATGGCTTTGATTCTCCCTTTGTCTGCACCAACATCTTAAGAAATGTGTTGGCCCAGCCCCCAATTTTTTTCTCAGCCCTTCTTCATGCAGCAGAAATAGGCTGTGCTTCTTTTAGCATTTACTTTTGTCAGTCTTCAGCTTTCATGGAATTATATTAATTCTATTTTCAGCTTGTCTAAATGTGAACACAAATGATTCTACATTTTATCTTAACAGAATAGCTGAAATTTAGTTTCTTCTTAAGCTTACTGCTACAAACTAGATATAAAAAATGTCAGCTGAAAGAAATTGCATTTATTAAAGATTGTCAGAGATATGAAGTTTATGACTTCCTCTAAAGTAATAGCAGTAGAGATCAGTACAGTATGCCAATAGCATATTGGTTTCTTACAAAGTTTGCTTTGCCATTATTAAAAAAAATGTTATGTAACCTACGGTTTTATTTACTAAAAGGATGTTACATAGTACAATGTCTCTTTTATGAGAACTCATGGAAGCTGTCAGTTTTTAATCAGAGTTTCAAAGATAATTTCAATTCTCTTAGGGATCAGGTAAGTTTTTCTTATGTGCATGTGACCATTAAATTCATCTGGACAATAGAACCAAATTTGTGACCCACCTCCTGCAAACGAATGGATTCTCCTGCATACAAGTAAATTCTGTGCATTCGTGATGCTTTTCCTTTCATCTTGCCTTTTGCATTCTCAGTTCTCCTTTTCTCATTTCCCTTAAGCACTCTTATCCATCCACATGACAAGCTATATTCAGCTTTTTTTGGAAAAACTTGGGTAATAATAAACTAATTAACCTACCATTTTTGTTACATTGTGCAACTCTTAGCAGTGATGCACCAGATGTGGAAGAGCCTTAGTCTTCTGTATTACAGTTCATTGGTACATATAATTTAATTAGTTTAGAAGCCTATAAAAAAACTAAATATACTTAATATTAGAGTATATTATCATTGTTTTTGTATTTTAGCAAGTTTCATGACAAACTACATCCATTAAAAATATATCTATAGATAGTAGAAAGATAAAGTTACCTAGGATTAAAGAAAAATTATAACTGTTTTTTTACTTAACAGAAGCCCAAGTTCAAGAGAAAAAGATGTGGCTCTTGAGGAAAACTTCAAGAAGTACATTTCAATTGTTCTTTGTTTTCTTATGGTATTTTTGATTTCAAGGTTTAAGATTCCTCTGAAACTGTTGCCATTATATGTTTGTTCATCATCTTTATTTCTTTGTACATCATTTATGAATTTATTTTCCCCTTGACCCTCTATTCTTGTATTTTTTATTATCTAACCTTGACTTTCCTTTGAGAGGTAAAACAAGATGAATTTCTTTTCTTAAAGATCAAAATAACTCCATGTTGTTTGTGTAATGTAGGAACATTGGTAAGAGGTTACTTCCTTCAATATAAATATAACATAGTTGAAATTTGAATCTTACATATTAATTTATAATAGACTACATTGGTGGACAGTCATGTTGACTTTGTAGAAATACTTAATATATTCTAGATATGAGACTATTCTCATTTAAATATGTTATAAATTTCTTCTCTCAATTTAAAGACTTTCATTCTTCAATGGTATTTTTTTTTTCAATTAAAGTTGACATTCAATATTATTCTTCTCACACTCCATCCAGCAAAAATTTCCCAATAAGTTTAAGCTTTTAGAGAAAACGGTCAATAAAGAGTTGACATTTAAGGGCATTCTGGACTTAGCCATGCACACAAACTTCCTCTTAACAAGACAAGCACCTGTATCTTCTGAAAGAGGAGAGGAAGGGAAAAGGCAGCAAAACAACTCACAAAATAATCTGCCAATAAATTATAGTGCCAAAAGCTTAAATCTATGATTGTTCATTTTTGAAACACAGATATTCATTCATTATAGTACATACCATTTTAAAGGTATCTATATAATTATTTTAAAATTAGTCACCTTAGTTCCATAATGTCATCTTCATGATCACAGATATGACTAGTTTTTGTCACTAGTAAAGCCTTTTTTTTATTTTTATTTTTTTATTTTGTTGTTTGAGAGATGGTAAGGGAGAAAAAGAGAAGCTGAGAGGGCCCAAAGCAGTCTCTATAGTTGCATGTTATTAGTTGTGACATGGTTTCATTCTACAAAGGTGTATGTGGGCTGAGCAAGGTGGTTACCAAACCAAGGGCTTCCCACATGAGAGGTGAAAACCTTCACCACTGAGTCAATCCCAGTAGCTACAAGTTGTGCTGTAGTTCAACATATGGGTTTGGATGGGCTGGGGCCAGGAATCGAACCCTGGACCTCACAATTAGGAGGTAAGCACTCAACTGCTGAGCTATCCCAGCATCCCATCACTGGGATAGTCTTAAAAGCTAACATCATATCTGGAAAGGATAATTCTTCAATAAGCCTTTGTTGAATTAGTTAATTAATGAATAAATAAGTCAGTGAAGAATATTACAAGCTCCATCAGTAGAAAAAGACCTAAAATTCAATGTTTTACTTTCTTACAGCTATCTCCTATATATAATCTTATTCCAGTGAAAGTAAAACATGCACACCAAAAGAAAGAAAATTTGGAACGAGCCATTGAAGATTATGTCAATGAATACAGTGTAAGAAAATGCCTCCCATGCCAAAATGGGGGTACTGTGCTTCTGGTGGATGGACAGTGTTTGTGTTCCTGCCCTGTCACATCTGAGGGAATTGCCTGTGAAACCAATAAACGAAGAATTTCTTGAAGTGAGAACAACTTATTTGATATCATTAAGGATAAAAATATGTAATTGGGGTGTTTAATTTGAAAACTAGCTCAAATTAATTTGTAGTAAACTTCTAGATTATCCCTGTAAATATAGGACAAAAATGGAATAAGTAGTCAAAATAGACAAATCAGACTCAATGCACCATTTAGCATATGCAGTTTAAACATCTTCTACCTACACATTTAAACAAAACTATAAAAATATGATAAGCTGTAATGATTATACTTGTATTATTTTTAATTATAAAAAATATTCGTAGACAGTTTACAGAAATATAACAAACATCTAGGTATTCACCATCTACAATGAACAAATGTTAACCACATATATTATATATACTTCACATGTGTACATGTAATATACTATAGCTATAAATATATGTACATACACATAAATATTTCAGAACTCCTTTTTAAGAAGAACAATTATAGATACATAGAGTATTTTGTACCACATTCCCTCCCCTGAAAAAAAGCCTGGGGCCATTCCTCTCTCCAACCCTACTCAGATCAAATCACTTTCATTAAGTCATAGTTTTATAATTCACTAAATATGTAGTTAACAATAAAAACATATTCAACACTGTCTGGGATGTTTTTTAGATTTATATAAATAATATTTACCAAATTTTAATTGTGTAATTTTTAATTTTACTAATTTAAGAAAACTAAGATTCTTTACTGTCATTTACAACTAATCATCTGAAATCATATTATTTTATTTTTATAATGAGGAATGACTTAACTCATATTTCTAATACTAAGAGGATGTGCTTAGACATTCATTTTGGTAGGATTAATTAGAATTAATAAATAAGAAAGAACCTAGCCCAAGTATCAACCATCACAATATTAGCTAGTAAGACTAATTTCTTTGGCAATCATAGCTTACATTTTTGATTGAACAAACACATCAGTTTCCTACAACAAAAATTTTAAAACAATGAGGTAATTTCCTAAAACAAAGAGTCACTCCTCCAGTTTATCATTCAATCATACTTTTGATTCTTTCAAAACAATTTTGAATAGTACTAGAATATTTTTTGCACTTCTTAGCAAACACACTAAGAATCACAGTGATGTGATGACAATATACATGGTAGATTTTAACTAAATTTTAGGATAATTGATTAATAAATATATGCTAGGGGAAAGCCGGGACGGCTCAGCGGGTTGAGCGCTCGCTTTGAGGCCATGAGGACCGAGGATCGAATCCCGGCTCCGGCCCAGGCAGGACCCACGTGCTGAACTGGGGAGTTCCCACAGTTCGGTTCTCTAACT